>DWJK01002422.1:0-14672 GCA_018248815.1 Croniades pieria auraria
TCCAACCGGTCAGATTGGAGGTCGTTGGGGGAGGCCTATGTTCAACAGTGGACGTCCTGTGGCTGAAATGATGATGAACTGGTGAAAAGTGGGAGTGTACTACGCTCCTCTGTCTACCTCTTCAGGGATTACAATCGTGATGTTACGTTTACGTTCATTATTATTATCATCTGTCATTGGTAATTCACTGTTTGATATGGGCCCCACATATTAACACCACCACGCTCTCTCCTTGGTTTGCTGCGTATTATCAAATCTTATTAATTTGAGTAAGGCTTTAACAAAGTAATTCTTAATAGGTATTTTTTATTTATCACCGTTTAAAAAATATTAATAGTACATTAAATATTAATTTAACTGGTGAAATGTGGGAGTGTACTTCACTCCTCTGTCTACACCTGAGTTACAGGCGTGACGTTACGTTTTTTTTAAATGTTACAAAATAAAACTCTTATAATTACTAAACAATAGTTCGTTGATGTTTAAAAACAGCTTATAGAATAATAAAGCATTTATAAAAATTGGAATACGCAGTGATGTTACAAATTAAAACTCTCAAAGGTAAATGAAAAATTCTTTGTTTCGCAGCTAGATCTCGAATGATTATCACGAATTAAAGTACTGCGCTAAATTTAAACAATACAGCCAACTCGAGACCTAACTTGCAGGTAATAGTCGGTCTGCGATTGGATTAACGGCAGACATCTTGGAACTGAGGAAAGTTGCAAGTACTCCCCAGTAAGAGAAACACTGCTGTGTTACATTTAAAATGTATGTAACAAATTCCAACTTTAACAGATTTTGTTACAGATTTTCTAACAGAAGGAAAGTTTAAATTCTCATAACAAGTCATATGTGATGTAGACTTTGTGTTCGATTAAATTTGATCACATAAGTTAGAAATATTATGATGGATTTGAATCGGAGAATACAATAAATGCAAGTAAATTATAAGCTTTGCAGAATTCATTTTGTTGCACGAATACGTAAACCATACAGATTTATTCTTCACGCGTTATTACGTCTTTATTCCTAGAAGACTGTCATTAAAATGTAATTGTTTATTTACGAAATATTTATATTAACACGTTGACCGCCAATAGGATTTTCGTAAAATGTCCAAAAATTGTTTTCGCGTTTTTAGGTTCATGGGTCGAAATACAATTATTTCTTTTGTTTGCAGATATTTTTCAGATTTATTGTGTTTTTAGATGTGTCAGTCACCGATGGCTGACACGAAGCCAATTGTAAAATATTATAGATGGCAAGCTAAAGTAAGGTACGTCGTGTCGGCCACCGGTGGCCGACGCGGCCCAATTGGAATACTTCCGTGTCGGCCATCGGTGGTTGACATGGCAGTCAACGTGGAAAAAGAGGATTAAACAACGTGGAAAAAGAGCATTTATCGCTAGAAGTCTTTTCGTTTTTCCTGTAAATGTCTGCGTATTTACTACTCTTTGCAATGCGACTTTATTCATAGAAATAGACAACACACCGGGCTTCTTAAATCGCACTGAAATTCTCAGATCGGGCGCATTAACGCTCTTTGTTTACCGCGACTTTAAAGCTTTGCTCAGTTATTGTCAGGGTTGTCAAAAACATAATAGTTATTTAATAAAGTATTATTATTATATATCCTTACGATATCTAATAATAAAATTTTGGTGGGTCACATAAAATGCTTTTTACATATTTGCATACCTTTCAATATTCTATAGATAGATATCTCCGGAAGGCAATACAAAAAGTTAAAAGAAAAGATATGATATTTTTGTACTCAAAGTGTCAAAACTAAATATCTGCATAGATATATACGTTGAAGTAATAAATTTGAAGAAACTGGGTATAATTTTCATACTTGAAATAATATCATCATCATCATCAGACTGCTCCCGTCCACTACTGGACATAGGCCTTTCCAATAGCACGCCACTGAGCTCGATCTTCAGCTCGTCGCGTCCAACTCCTGCCAGCCACTTGAAATAATAAACTTTTCATTAAAATTAATTGTACTTATGTTAATTGATAATTAGTAGAATAATAGTTCTATATTCAAATACGAGTACAGTAGAAAAATATCAACATTATTAACATAAACTTGAAGTAGTTATAAAATCTTGATTGCCTTTTAAATAAGAGAAACTAGAACGCAAGACAAATATTATCTTTAGAGACTCGTTTCCATTCAGCAACTTCAGATGAGTTCATTTTTTTTTTCTTTAGGGGTTGGCTTGGTTTATGAAATATTAGCTTAGCTCGTCCACCATGAACTGTACGAATGGTATTTTTTTAGAAATGAGTTGAACGTGTTTTAAAAATGGAACTTTTATATGTCGACATTTATTATCGTACCCACAGTGGTTTAGGTCACACACAGCTTAAATTCTAAGTAATATTAACATAAAGTTTAAATTCCATTTTTTTATGTTTAATAATGTTTCATAAATTTTATCATTTTTGTCAACCCTAGTTATTAGTCTTAGGCTGTAGCCAGGAAAGAGATATTGTGTGATTTCGTCACCTCCCCCAACCCTACCCCTCTGCTTCGCAATGAAGCAATCTTAAAAGGAGATAACTAATCTCCCTAATTGATCTTTTCCTTGATGAGATGAACAAATGGAGACAGACTGCTGAACGGCATTAAAGCCTCTTGTTTCCCAATTAAGACTGTTGGTCTCAATAATTTGTTACATTGTTGGATAAAAATGTTTGTACTTTTTTTTCTCTATTTTTTAACGTTATACTTATTAATATTTTTTTAATTTCCTATTAGACCAATTATGCAATTTAATTTAACGTTTTTATGCACCTATATATATAGTGGTGACTCGGAGTCTGGATCAGTGCCCGGTGTATGGCAGTAGGCTCACCACTTATTCCATAGGACTTAAGCGTAAATGGTGAAACGTGGGTGTGTATTACACTCCTCTGCCCACCCCTTCGGGGATTACAGGCGCGATGTTATGTTACGTTACGTTACTTATAAGCCCTGTATTACCATGTCTACGAAAAATATGCATGCGAGTTACATTATTACTATTATTAATTTACATTTTTCCTTATCAATATGTACTTTGTTGTGTGAGCCCGACTACATGGGAACTCTGCTCCATTTATCTGCGTTATTCTAACTTTTTCATGGTCTCGAAGGTAATGTGAAAGAGAACACTCTTTAGCGACCTTTCAGAAACCTTTAGAGACCGCCTTTTGTATTATGCTTGTATTATCTATGAGTGTGTTTATATACGAGTGGCTCTATGATGTACTAAGAATTTGCTTCCTTGACCGTACATTTGCCTATTTAATGTAAATGGATTTAGTTCTTAAAAGACATGTAGCAGAAACACAATTTACAAACGTTTCAAATAATGTATTACATACGATATGTACATATACATATATGTACATATCGCCTCGCTAGGTCGGTTACGAGGTAAACAGAGAGAATCGAGTGCCAATTCTTTACTTAACTTTGAAAATATATGACAGGTATTTTCATTGCAAAATCTCTGGTCTTCTTGACTTCAACATTTTAAATCTGTACCGTAATGTAATGTACCGTTTTTATATAATATTACTGGTTATAAAATACATTTTGTAAGGTTGTAATATATTATGAAACAAATCAGGTATATGTATTTAGAAAACTATTTATTATATGACGATGTTTTAATATTTGTTCTGCCGATTGTTATCTACAATAATGGTACCATCGCTATGAATCTGCTAAGATTCATAGAAAATGTTCCTAAGGAAATAACACACTGTACGAGTATATGAGGCAGCTTGAGTTTAAAAAAATATATACCAAAAAGAAATATAATGGGACTTAAACGTAACTGGTGAAACATGGCAGAGTACTCCATACTGCAAGCAGATGACGGTAGGCTGATATTAACACACACGATGGCTGTCACGTGTGCTTTTTATCGGACTATAGCCATACTGCAACATGGCTAACTTTATTCAAATTTTGTTATTTAAAAGAGTGGTGGGAGTTTTTTTTGTGCGGCTTTGTCCTCCCGGTCTACTACAGCCTGAGGGGCTCACAAAGCCGAAGTACAATGACTAAAACATGACCTTCATTGAGTGTATGTATATACATACCTTATAATGAATAAAAGAATTTGAATTTGAATTCCTGTGCCTAACTCTGCAGCGATTAAAGGCGTGATGTTTTGCTAAGAAAAAATATAAAATATTCTAGCTGTATATTATCTTCTCTGAACTGCTTGGTTACGTAAGACAAAGTGACAGAACAGCGCAACTTCAAAGATTGCAACTCTGATGGTCATAAACTTAGAGCCGCAAGGTAGTTTGGAACTCACTCACTGGCCCCATTACTTGCTGTTAAACGATACAGCGTTTAAAGATTACGAATAATGAATAGATGAGGTTTCTTAATTAAATATAACATGTTTTTTATTCAAAATTGCAATCAAGTAAGACATTTTTGGTAGTCAATTTATGTTGTAATTGTGATTTCTACTGGTGACTGTCCTGTCACGAGGCCGGTTAAGCGATAAGTCGGAAATAAGCGAGGTACTCGAAATAGCTGGTGTCATAATAAATATTATCGGTCTCTATGCCTACGTATGATATATGGACTAATAGAAAGCCTTCTGACCGTAAAATAAAGATTTAGATGAGAGCGTATTTTAAATATTTCGACATAAGATGCACAATCAATAGTTTTGGTGACAGCTGTTTGACATTTGCCGCAATGAAAACTAAGGAGGATACGAATTTGAGTATGTAGTATTTTCAAATCACAATTTCAAATTTAAATATTGGTAATTCTCATGAATCATTTAAACCGCAAATTCATTTTTACGCGTTTAATATATAACGATATCAGTTAAGTGAGAAGCTACTCTTAGTTAATGACATTAAATATATATTTACTCGTACTCGCAGTAGAACACGTACTTTACTTCGCTGAAGCTGGAATCTGCATAAAGGACAGGGCAGATTGACTTTCAGCGTTATTGGGGATTCGAATATACTCTACACAGAGTGCTAGTCTCTTTGGTTAGTGTTCAGATCCTTATCGCATGTGGTAGCAGTGTTTCATGAGTTAAGGTATTGAGAAGACATATGTACAAGTATTTGATACTATGATAGATTCTGAAAGGTTTAGAAATCAATAGCTCTACATTTTCGTAGAATCCGAATTTGGTTATAAATGAAGTGCAGCACGTAACGAATAATTTAGCCATTAAAGTATTGTTGGTTCTATAATGATTGTGTTTCGCGGGTCCTTTAAAAACGTCTTGTTAATACTTTGAGACACAATTTTTTAAATTTTACATTTCTCAACTCTCGAACTTTAATTCGTTTAAACATTACAACACAGTTTCCGTTCAGAATTCACAATGCTACGCAATTTGTACGTCGCTGGTAACTAATTCTTTATATTGATTTTTAATCCACAAATTTTGTAAGTCGTGTCGATTTAATGAAGGTTTTATTCCATGTTAATTGTTATTCAAAAATTTTCATTTTTATTTAATGTATTAATTGATTTAAATTTTATATTATATATTAAAAATTTCTAAGTAGTATGTTTAGACGCAAAATAAAGTACTTTATGTTATACTCGATGCAGTTTATTGAAGTCGACAACCAAACAATACGTACCAAGCAGTAAGCTGGCTTTGTTGCAGTGGAACCGTTTAAGCTGTTCAATTATTTAGTTTGCGTTAGTTTTTACGCGCGGCGCGAACGACTATGTACGTACAACTGCAGTATTTCGGCGCTCGTACAAATATTCCACTGCAGTGCCGGCGAAGGTACGTTCCCGCAAACATCTACATAGATGCCAGTAGGAGCCTTGCGGTTACCAGTTCTCCATCTAAGGGAGCACTCACTGGATAGAAAACCACACTAGAAGATATTCATTTTCCCTCGATGGAACTACACTAAAATCGTCTTTGAAATGCTGTTACTTTTTAATTGATGCCTTAAAAATTCTTAAGCGGAATACACATTATCTTGTTTATTTGAAGCTAATTTTACGATTTTATACTTGTAAATTTTATGTATCCAATACTTTTGTTGAGTATTTTATTGGAAGTAGAGATCGCGTTTAACATCTAAACTCAAAACTTCATAACTTCAGTAACTAACACTGGTATTGTTTCTAATGCGTCTCTATATAAAACATATGTGTTTATTACAGTTTTATATAAATATATATATATATGTAATTATATATAACAAACCCTAGTTTTTTTTACACTACTTAATATTTCGTTGCAAAAAACATTTTAAAATTCATTCTTGTTAATAATGCGGTGAAACATTAAAATGCGAGGTTTTAAGGACCGCATAAATGAAGCCTACCACACTGCAGTACTGACGCAGGATACGCCGCTATATACTGCGAAGCCTTAAATAGAATTCGTTTACATTTTATAGCCGCAATATAGAGTAAAGTTTAAACGTTTTTCTCTTCATGTTGTTAGTTATTTTATAGAAATGTACAAAATATCTCTTTAGTTGGCAACTATGCTCTTATTAGAGTTAATGTTGAGTATTATTATTTCACTTTTCTTTTCGGATTTTTAGATATTTTCAAAATTTTATTATACATCGTACCGTGTTTTGTTTAAATGTGCAACGGTAAAGGCAACAGCATGTGACCGCTGCCACCCACGAACATTTGCAAAATATCTTATACACGCTTTCAGAAAAGAGCATTTTTTTAAATGTGATTAAAAAGTGTAAATAATTTAATTTTTGATGCATCTAATGTTAACTTCAAGAAGGACATTATACGAAAATCATCTATTGCATAGTATAATGTCCAGTTAACAATTAAAAAAAAAATAGAATATGAGAGTTTGAACTGGTGTTTGAACATTAGTTTGGCCTGGCATAACGACTGGCCTGTTATAAATGTTTATAGCCAAAGAACTGGACTATAATTCAACGTAAAAGTTATTTTAATATTTACTGGCAACAAAATTTACAGAGCATTATAAAGTCATTGAGCGCGATAATCATGTTAATATATCTTTGACTAATAGTGATTTTATTGTTGTAGTTCATTAATTGGGTCTGGTGTTAAATGATTTAAGTTTTCACCGCGACTATTATTAATGGTAATCGCTCGGTGTGCCGCAACTTTATTTGTATTTATCTGTATTCATACTAAAAAGTCACATGGTTTTTGACCCACATAATATATTTTTATAGGGTAAACTTGTGTGTTTCGGGTAACAGTAAAACTGTACTGTTATCTGCCTCGTTGGTCGAGTGGTTGGATGCGTGATTGCCGAACGAGAGGTCCTGGGTTCGAATCCCGGGTCGGGTACTACGCGAATTTTCTAATTTAGAATTTCTGGTAGTGACTCGGAGTCTGGATCAGTGCCCGGTGTATGGCAATAGGCTCAACACCTATTTCATGGGACTTCAACGTACCTAACTGGTGAAACATGGGAATGTACTATTTTCCTCTGCCTACCCCTTCGGGGATTACAGGGGTGATGTTACGTTTTGTACTGTTATCATAAATAGTTATAATACTAACTACTTTTACGCTTGACTCTTATGTATTTATCGATTTTTTGTTTTACTTGTATTTAACGCTATCGTAAGGATTCTCTTTCCCGGTATTGGGGAATCCGTGAAGTTAAGGTAGAGTTTGTTATTAAAGACACGCTTGGGAGAATGGCGCGTCTTCCTTAAGTTTTTAAGCTACCTTAAACATAGCTGGCAAAGTTTAACTATTGTTAGTAAAAAGCAACGGGTGGGAAAGTTACACAATTGGTGTTTTACGCATAACTTTAAATCTAAATATGATATTAGGTTTATGATATTAAGTTTAAATATGATATTTGAAAAATAAGATAAATAAATTTCAGTGTAGTTAATTTTTATTAATGTAGAATTGCAGAGTTGTTTAATTTTTTAAAGCAACATTTGGTGTTTTACGCATAACTTTAAATCTAAATATGATATTAGCTTTATGATATTAAGTTTAAATATGATATTTGAAAAATAAGATAAATAAATTTCAGCGTAGTTAATTTTTATTAAGGTAGAATTGCAGTTGTTTAATTTTTTTAAGGCAACATTTGATGCGTCAAAATATTCGCGGCCAATGAGTTGCACATTTAAATTCCGAGTATATTTTTCACGGACAAATGAACGACATCAATTTTGTGCTACAGAATAAATGTGTTGGCGGCTTTAAGAGTTAATCTATCAACCGAGTGCAACGGCCGCTTGATGGTGCTGGGAACATAATACAGTTGGCATGTCTTTCCACTTTTTACTGGTATTTCAATCAATCCACGCAGTAGATCATACTCGTTTCAATATACTTTTTTGATATAAAAGGCTGGCACGTGCGGCTCTGGGGATGCTAAGTGGTCACCGGCGACATGTTTATATTTAACGGTTTTTACTCGTTGCCAGCATTTAAGGATTCTTTTGACTTTCTGTTTTGGAAATTACTGAAACTTTGGATAAAGACAGTGTTTACAGTTATACAGTAATGCTTCATAAGACTTACGTAACATCACGGCTGTAATCCCTAAAGGGTAAGCAGGGGAGTAAGACGTAATTGTTCTATTTTAAAGTCAGTGAAACTCTATGTGAGGCATTTTTCTAATAATTTCCCGCTGAAAAGTTACTACTGGACATCTCGCAAGGACTACGTTACATTTTTTTTTCCGAAACGCAAACAACACTGAGCTGAAGCACCTCATAGATATGACTTGATACCAGGTTTTTGTGGACCGATATGGTTACCTTCCGTTTTGTACTATACTGATTTGTTGGTCCAGTGATGAATGGTACTAATAATATACTTATACTGTTTTTTTAAACCCAGATACGGATCAAATACTTGTGATTCATCATCATCATCGTCGTTACCAGCCTATTTCCGTCCACTGCTGAACATAGGCCTCTTCAATAGCCCGCCACTGAGCCCGATCTTCAGCTCGTCGCATCCAATTGCTGCCGGCCACTTTACGTATATCGTCACTCCCCGTAGCTGGAGAGCGTCCTACGGTACGTTTGCCAAGACGTGATTACTTTTGATTATCATACAAATATTTGTACGAAGTGGGAATTGATCTGATAATATTTTAAATCATATGGATTATTATAGTAAGCTCAGCCCCTCAAACCTCATGGTATCTCATAATACTATAGGTTGTGGTCTACCTTTCGCTCGTGTCATCTATATGAGCTCATTAAGCCCAATCAACCCCAATGATAAATTGATTTATTTGACAGCGACATACCACTTTATTGTTTCATACAGAATGCGCGTCAATTAAATTGGCTTTTAAATTGCCATCTCCGTTTTAAAACTGGCACGTTATCAGGGCTGTGAAGGGTGTATTCATGAGCGAAATAATTGTCAGATACAAATGCTCATGAAGTTATGTTTTATTGTACACGTAAATTATTTGGCTAAAATTAACCATCCGTAAATCGAGTTGCCGAACTCATCTGTACGAATGAGATACCAAAACTCATTAATATCTGTATCTCAAGTATAATTAATGCAGGGCGTTTCAAAGATTCAAAATATCCTCGTCATTACGCGTTCCTTTTATTGAATGTATTGTTTGTAAAAGTATTTTAGTTTCGATTTACCATCGTTACAGGCTAATAATAATAAAAATAATAATCAACCCATTTGTCATTCCACTGTTGGATTAGGGAATGGAATGGAATAGAATATAGGTCTCCTCTCATAATGAGAGGGTTAAGGCCATTAGTCTGCCACGGTGGTCAAATGCGGGTTGGTAGACTTCGCACACCTCAGAATTATTTTTTTTATAAATTCTAAGGTATGCAGAGTTCTTCACGATGTTTATCTTCACCGTTAGCAAGAGATATTAAAATTTAAACGCACTTTTTGTAAAGAGGTGCGCGTCATGGATTTGAACCCAGCACCCCGGGAATGAGAGACTGAATTCTTAACCACTGAGCTATCACTGCAGTGTATTAGAAGTTATTCACTGGATACTATTGCGTGTATTAAAGCAACTAAAATTTGTTTACCTATATTTTGTAACTATAGTTACAAATGCTTGAAACACCATTTTCCATTTGTTCGAAAACTAAAATATTACTTTTAAAAAATTTACGATTTGTATGTTATGTAGAACATCAGCCAGCAGGAGTTAAAAAAAAAAAAGCTAATGTGCCCAGAAACGAATGCTCTGTGCAATTTTCCGATGCGGCCAGTGTGACGAGTCATTTGGTCGTCGATTCACTTGGACATTGACGCACAAACAGCGGGTCGCAGTTTGACGGTACAGTGAGCGACATGCCGACAGTCGTCGTTTTAATTTGCGATAACGCACTCAAACAATGCCAGTACAGTCACGACCATTTATCATTTCTCGCGGAAAATTGACATTTCTTGCTTTATAGTAACATACCTATAAATAGATATTAATGTTGCCAGTCACGACCATTTGCCATTTCTTGTGGAAAATTTACATTTCTCATTTTAATACGTAATGGTAATCAAAAATATTTCAGGGCAATAATCTAAACGTCTGTCTTCGGTTAGGAATCGTGATTATTTTTGCAACTAACCTTTGTAGTCTGTAGTACTGACTTTGACCCTTTTCTATGTAAAACTCCTGCTGGTAATTGGACGTGATGATACTTGACATATGACTTGCGAGAGCCTGTATCTTCTGTAGGAGTGAGAGTGGGGCATACTGCTATGTATATCCCATCGTAAATCGTATTTACGGATTATTACAATGCAATTTAAATTAAATTTATTAATAATAAATTCCGCTATGGATTAATGACGATAACGCGCTCAAATTGTGCGACTGCATCAGTCGTTGTTGGTATTTCCACACGAAACTTTAGGACCTTTGCTAGTTTTTTTTAGTTCTAGTTTTTTCTAGTCTTTTTTTAGTTCTACTTTAATTTTTAACACATGTTAGTATTTTAGATAATGTTATGAGCGGCCTATTGGTAGTCAACGTACCATTTGCGGCAATACTTTTAAACACTGAACATTTACTTTAAATGTCACTTTTATATCAGTTTACATTGTTTTATCCAATTTTTTATAAGTTTAGAGATCAATGTTGAAAGGGGAATACAAAACAGTACTTTGAAAATACCACAGCGGACGCAAATGATCTTACGGGAACCCCTTTCTCATCACAAATTTAATACTGTTAATAGAAATCCATAGCAAAAAGCAGTGGTTAGTAATGTAGTGTAACTACATACGTTCGCGGCGCGTCGTGTTTTAGTTTGAATCGGGATTGAAGCACGCAAACAGAGCGGATTACAGTAAAATGAGCGACACGTCGGCGGCCGCCGCTGCGTGTGCCGATAACACGCCCAACCGTGTGACCGTGTGAAATATTTCATTGGTATTTAGCTTGCGCGCTTTCGGATTGACAGCGTTAAGGCAAAGCTTCTATTCGTGATTATCTATATACCTTGATATATAGCATTCTCTTCGTAAGCACGCGTGCTCCATCTTAGGACACATCTGCGCTTTCTATTAGGCATGATTGCGGCTAGGGGCTAGCCTATCACATAATTATAAAAAATCGTATCAGACTATGGCCTTAATCCCCTTATTCTGAAAGGAGACCCGTATTCCAAAAAACGAAATGGGTTTTCTTTTTACTTTTCTTTCGTAGTGGATTACAAATAATGGTTACGTGCAATAATGATTATACATACATATTGTCACGCCTCTTTCCTATAAAGGTAGGTAGAAATTAAGGATTTCCATTTGCAACCGTCTTGCCAGCTTTGGCGGTAATATTTATATGTTGTACCATATTAATTTTGATGTTGATCGGCAAGTTTTTAGAGATATTACACACAACACCCTGAAATAACACACATACAGTCAGTATAGTATGAATATAAATGCATGTGGCGAGGTCATTCGTCGGACGGGAAAAAATGGCTTTCGGCTGAAACATTGGACCGGCGCCAGCTGCCAACTCTCGTGTGGTCTTTGACGCGTACGGTTAATCCATTTCAGTTAATTTTCCTAAACCTTATCTGGCATATTCTGTTTATACAATGTGCATGTACGTTCATACGGCTACACGGTTAGTATTTATTTTGTTATAAAAAGTATAAGTGGGAACAATAACAAATCAGGCAAGTCATGGATGTGTACTACATTTCATTGTCTATCCCTTTGGGAAAAAACAGGCGTGCTATTATGTTATATAGGCCAGGAATGTGTCTGCCCATTGCGCAAACCATAGAGCATGCACCATCACGATTCTTCGGTGCCGATCGCTAGAGATGCTGTTTATAAATCAATATACATAAATTTTCTCCCTATGTTATACCTTTTTAATACTGGTATCACACTTTTTATATATATCTTACTGTAAAGGGGTATCATTAAACACTATAACTTAAAAATTTGTTACGGTTATGTTGCTAGCAATTTGAGATTGGTTTCATGAGAAAGAGGAACTGAAAACTTATTAACGTGTTACATTTTTTTGTGACAACCCTGAAAATACTGTCGAAACTTTTTATTACTCTCAATTCGAGAGAGGCAGTGGTCAATATGCTGGATGTCAAGCCGAGACATTTTCGATGATTACTTCTCTTAGACTATGTCCACAGTGAGCGTATCAGGGAATGCCGATGTTTATATTAAAGCACATTATATTTAGTGGTAAAAATTAAGACCTATTTATTATCGCGTGAAAAATTCTTTGTGTTGATAGGGATAACGTAGTGGTAACATAAATAATTATAAAGTTATTTTAATATAAAAGAAGTATTTAACAGTTATAAAGTGTATAAAGTTTAGTGTTAAGATAGTTTTAGTGTTTACATTATTTAATAGTTATAATAATTAAATGACGGCTTGGTCAATCACTTTAGGTACTTGTGGGAGTCTTTGGCAACTGTTAAAGAAGTCTACAATGTATACAATTTGAAAAAAGAGTAAAATGTTAATGTTAGACGCAGACGCATTGCTCCCATATATTAATCTTGTGTCCGAATATCTATATGCCGCGCTAACTGAAACGTATTATTTAAAAAAAATAGCAGTTTATATTTGTAGGGGAATAGATACAGGCATAGTTTTCTTTCAAGATCATCATCAAACCATTCATCGGTCCACTATTTGACGCAAGAAATATTCATTAAGAAGATATTTCGACACGTTTCTATGTATATCCCGTTTTTAAAATTCGTGGTTTTCGCACAAAATATGAACACCTTTTAAATAGAAAGCAAAAAAATCGGAATAATACATTGAAAACAAAGGCTCGAAAGCTATTCTTGACGTACAGACAAATTTCGCGCAGAATAGAAAAACGTCAAATGTCACTAGCGGCTTCCTTCTGTATGTTTAATAACGTGGAGTAGCTAAACATCGGTATTGGTGTCACACATTCGATAAGCCGGCAAAAACTATCGAGGTGACACCCGTCACGTCGATCGAACACAACTACGTTATAGAAAACGGGATATATGTCAAGTGTAGACATTGGCAGGGTTGCCTTCTTCGAGACTATCCATAGTATCGTTGTTTTACGTTGCTCTGCCACTCACGCCACGTGGTATTTTAGGGTTATGTTTGAATGTTAACATCCATTGCGGGATTAGGCGTTGTTGAAACGAGGCATGTCTGCATTCTGTGTATGACACGAGATCTATATATGACAAAAGCAAAATGTCGATTGACACGAACGGCGCAACGGCAGCCCTATACAATATTAGTTACTGAATAAATAATCGCGCCTGGCGGTCGTGCCGAGTTTGCCCCGAGGGGCGGGGTTGGTACTTTCTAAAAAATTGCATTTTCACTCCACGTGTATAAGACTGTTGTACGTATTAACGTGTTCAATCCTTTGTGGAATAAAACAAGTTTTGGGAATACTGTTACATTCATGGACACCAATAGACAGCTGAATTTTGATTTTGTTAATAAATATTTTTGGACATTGAATGATAAAGTTGGATGTTGTTCCCGACCCATTCCATTTTGGACTTTAAAGCGTTAATATAAAGTTCAAATTCATCGATAAATGTTTTAAACACGCACAGCAAAACTAGGAAGCTAAAATTGTTTTAAAAAAATAACCAATTTAATTATTTTCGGATGAGTAAACCAGAGAAAGAAGAACACGACGTTATTGATAGAAACGAAACGATTTTTTTATGACGTAAATCCTTTAATAGGATTTAAAGGACACGTGTATAAATTATTAATTTATTCGTTCAGCAATGTCCATTACATAATGTTTATATCTAGCAGATACATAGATTTTAAATTATTAGAGATGGATAATATGCTGCGTGTTTTCATGAATATTGTTAACGAAAACTCGTTTTACCCTTTTGTTTGCGACTGTACAACATCTGATGCGAATAATGTTATAATAGTACCTAGTTACTGCGGCAGAGCTGGTTTTGGTTTTCGGTGTATTTGCTTTATGTTTGTGTTCTAACGTTTAAAGTATTTTACGAAATAAGCATTGACTGTGTACACAATTTCTATATATTTTAGTAAAAAGTGAAATCAAAACTTCGTTTAAACAATTGTAGCAATATTATATGAAACATAAAGTTTCTTCGATTTTTTTTATTATTGCGACCGATGGAGACAGGACAGCCGAGGACGGGGCGCGATGGCGCTCATTGGGGGAGGCCTATGTCCAGCAGTGGAC
>DWJK01002423.1:0-14671 GCA_018248815.1 Croniades pieria auraria
TGGACTCGAATTTGGCCACCAAACGTTGAATAGTCGACTTGAAAGGACGACCATGAACCCCATAAAAACGTTGCTATTAGAGAACACCCATTTTGATAATAACGTTTTATCATTTGTACGTACTGCTCGACGCTGTAACTTGCCATGATGATTTGTCTTTAATAACTAATTAAAAGACGATATCTTGACAGAAAGTAAAAGAAACAATATGGCCGCAACGAGCTGTCAAAATCAACCCGTCCTTATTGTAAAACCCTATACTATAAAAATATCGCTTAAATTTCCAATGACATCGTTCTCGACCTCGCCAGTTGTCACAGTCTTTTTTAATGAACCACGAATGTTTCATTTCTAACTCATTCGATATTTTAATCTTTTTTTTAGCAACATTAAAGACAAAGAACATATACCTCTTAAACAGATGCCAACAGACTTATGATGTAGTTAATTTCGTAATATAGATATTTAATAAATAATTAAAGACATATTATCCCAACCCTATTTTCGCACTATAAACACTTGATTTATTTTTTGACGCCTGTGTACTCACATGAACATTATACCGTGCTTTGTAAAGTCATGTGATCATAAATAAATTAAAAAATTAATCTGTTGTGGCAATCTCATATGATGTTTTTAATTTTCATTTGTGATGTTTTGCATGTTATCGTCACAATATGTACAACTGTACTTGCACTGTAGCATTATACAGTCTGTCCACAATCAATATGTATTTATTAACGTAAAGTATGTTTGTAACCGTAATAAATATATGACTTCTATTCTTCTACTCTCCCTCGGTACGTTATGTTATTTTTGTAATATTATAATATTCGCTTCTGGTCTCTCGACTTTTCGGTACTGTCAACATTGTTTCAGAGATCGCCTTCTAAGCAACTAAGTCGTTTTTCTACATGTGGATGTAAGGAATGACTTCTTTCTGCGCTAATTATTAAAGTGATAAATAAAAATACAAACGCAAAAGATTAATTATGTAGTAACGCATTGTACTACTGAGATATTTACTTACGTCATAAACAACTGAAAGGGTGTTTTCGTAGACGTAGCTTTCACAAGGCTCAGTGCGGAAGCTGTCGAACCAGGCAGCAGGACAGACGCCCGTGACGTCAGAGCCTACGGTGCTGTTGCTAAACCGCTCGCAGTCTTCGAAACTAGTTAAACTGGTACCCGGAATGGCATTCAGGACCCAAGAAGGTGCAAACTCCGGGTTTGGACCGTCACATTGTGGTATTCGACATCTGTCAGTGTAAATCAAGACGCGATTTTAATAATCTAATCGGAGGAAAACTATGCACTAGGTATCTGCGCAATGCATTTCTGCATTCCGGTTCGTGGTAGATATAATGGCCGCACCCAAAATACACTATAAGTCAGATGGACTACTGATTGGAATCTGTCTACTGACTATTTCTAATCCTGTTATAGTAACAACGCTAATTTTTCCATACGTTTACGCGCAGAAAACATTTATTTTAGGTGTCGCTTCCCCAATTTTTAAAACGAGTGATATTATGCTTATCAAATGGAAATTGCTATGATGAATTAGCAAAGAAAACACCCTAAATGCAAAACGTTTCTCCATTAGATCATACTGAAACATTACATCGACTTAATGAGTAATTAGATAGACGTCTTGAAACATTTTGCGTTACTTTAAGAACAACGATTCAAAATTGTTTTAATGCACAAGTATTCGGACTTGGTTGGTAACTTCACCTGGATGGTATTCTAGCTGTGGTGAATATGTATTCTCCTGACGCGAACGCGGAGAAGATAACAGGGAAGGCCGCCAACAACAACGTGATGAGCTGATAACGTCCGAATTGTCCCACATCTTGCTCCAAAATGTCGTCCAAATCCACCGGCTTGTACTCTGCTCCAACATCGCCCTTCTCCGTACTAGCCATATTTTATACTTTTTCTCAATATGGACACACCATCCGTGACGTCCTACCAAACACCAAATACTGCGGCGGCTACTTGCAGAATAAACAGCTACTTTGGTATTAATTTGAAATTCCAATGTTAATCTTTATTACTTGTGATAAACGATTTATGATTGTTCATACACGTATTCTCGTCGTATTAGATGGATCCAGATATCACAGCTTATCTTTGACTTTTATACAGTTTTATTTAAGTAATTTATCGTTTCCCTAATCAGGATCAAAGTTACTAGCCGTTAGTGTTTTTTTTAAATTACTTAATAGGCACCACATCTTTAGCATTTATTGTTTAATCTCTCTATTCTTAGATATTCTCGTTATAATTATATTTAAATGTATTATACATTGGTCTCTAGTATCATAAGATTGTATCAATACGATTTAATATTATATTGCAAAAGAAAAACTGTATAATTTTCGAAAATACCTGTGTCTTGAAGAAATGCTTTAGGATTTATTAGAGCTTTGGTTCCGCGTACAAAAGTTTTCATCATTTTAAGCACAATGTATTTATATACCATATACATACATGTGTGCGCAGAATCTCAATATAATTGTACGTTTCTGTATTGCCAGATGGCCAAATGAAATAGCTTCTACGAAAAAAATGGGTAACTGTAAAAGCCTGTTACGCGCGAAGAAAGGCAATCTGCTAGTTTGCAGCAAAAAAAAAGATCTTTGTAAGGTAGTAAGTAGGTACTTGTTGGGATCAAAGTAGATTGGATTTTTTTCTATATTTATTTCAAAGTTATAACGCGAGACTATAGATATTAATAAATTATAATAGTAATAAAACCAAAACACACACGAACATTGGAAACGTACTTTAACGTCACAATCCAATAATCATATCACACGCTGCACACTACCATTTAATCGTTCTAAAATTCTATTATCTTACAATTGGCTCTATATTAGATCAGTAGTCATTATCAGAGTTATCTCGTGGTTTGATGATGCCGAGGCGCGTGGCCACTGCTGCCACGTTGGCACGGACCTCCTCTTGCACCAGATTGAACGACATAGCCAGCAGAGCTATTCCAAAGAGAAGATAGAGCGAGCACAGCGCTATTGAATGTACAGCATCCGCAGCCTCCCCACTTTGACCCTGCGTAGAAGAAAAAGTATTAAATATAAAACTATTAAAAAAATCCCACAAAATGATCAACATTGTAATTGTGTTGAATCTTGATTTTAATCATTCCAAATGTAAACATAGGCGAGAAATAAATCATTTTTTGTTACGTAGATTGTTGGGCTAGTTGATTTAAAAAAATTATATAAAGCAGCCAATTTATAGGTGGATCGTAGGGGCATAAAATATGAGTGCAGTACGAATTAAAACACAGTAAGGCGGCGATTAACCGCTGAACCTGATTCAAAACGTTTTTAAATAACATATTTTTTAAAAGCCGAAATAGTAGAAGGAACGTTTAATTCATTAACAGTTCCACCTGCGCTGGTACGAAGTCCCCGAAGCCAATGGTGGTAAGAGTTATGAAACAGAAGTAGGCCGCATCCAGGTAGGCCCAGCCCTCCCAGCGTTTGAACAGGAATGTGCCTGCTACGATGTAAGATGCCACGAGAAAGACACACAGCCATATCGGTACCGGTTTTATCTATGTGGTATACAAAACAAACATTATTGCATTTTCAGCTTCAATTTACCTAAACTCAAGTGATACTTGCATTTTGACTTTGACTTGACTGATATTCGACTTTAACTTAATAGAGAAATAATAATAGACTAAGATTGACTGATGTAGATTACGATAATGAAGTAGACAATTTCTTGTAGACAAGACATTGGTAGGCCAATGTCTATTAATGGCTACTAACTAATTAATTATTTTCCTACCTCTTCCTTTGGCTGTGTCGGTATAGGTCCTGGATATATGTCTGACTGTCGTGAACCCCAAGCTAAAAAGGGAATTTGAAAAATATGACAAATCTCAATAACATATAATACCTATGTAATTAACATATCGTTTTCCGACCTGAAGGACGGCTTCGGCGCACTGGTGCTGCTATTTCATCACTCCAGTCTTCTTTTTCTAGAGAAGGAGACTGCATAAAAGGCATAAAAAGTGATAAATAAAATGCGAAATTTGCCAAGAGATCAACGAAAGTACAATGTATACATTTACATGGCCTTTGATTGGCATATTATTAAAATAATTTGCATCTTACATGTCGATATGGTAACCTGGTACTGTCATCGATAGTGTAAAGTCTTCGAAGGCGTTTTCTCCTTCCAACTTCCATCTCACGGTCTTCGTCACCCCAGTCGTCCCTTTTCTCATAATCGTAGATGGCGCTACGTGCACGACGACCTCGTCGTTTATCGCCGTTATCTTCTATATATCTCTCATAATACTCAGATCTGCCACGGTCAAACCTTTAAATATTATTAGATACAATTAATGTACTGATATTCAATGTAAACATAAAACCATTTGCATAACTCCAGTTATATTTCGGCAATCTTACCTTCTTTCTATGTCTTTTCTATGTCGAGGAATATCAAACTCAAAATCATCATCTTCTGGATCATATCCTCGATCTCTATAACCATAATCTCTTTCCTCTCTTTCTCTTCGTCGTTTATCCCTCTCCTCTAGTGCCTTCCTTTCTTTGTAGTTCTCATAATCAACATCACGAAGATCGTGCATTTCGTAAGTCTCTTTTCCATCTTCTAATTCATATTGCCTCTGATCATCAAACTCACCTCTCAGTCCATATTCTAATTTTAGTTTTGCAGGCCTCGGTAGAGATTTACTCCGTAACTCAGGTTTGGACGTGATTTTTACCTGGTAGTCTTCCAAATCTTTTAATGCCGCCTGTAAATCTTGAAGAGGTAGCGATACTTTTGGATATTCTTCTGCGAAAAGAAATATTATTTTGCTTTCATTTGAATATAAAATATTTTATTCGGAATTCATTACGGTTTTAGTCTTCCATTTTACTAACCACTTTCTTCTTCATACGGCTCTCTGCCATATTTCTCATAACGAACTGGCGAGCGGTCTTCTCGACCATAATCCCTGGGCACTAAATATTTACATTGTTAAAGTTATCTCTTAAATCATAAACCTGTGAAATATAGGTAAATCATAATATTAGAAACGTCTGTCGAACTGTAATTGCGAATGACCTATAGCACTTTATCTCAGTACAGATCACAGGTTACGGAATGTTTAATTTCTTTAAAGAAGTATGATGGTAACGTTTTTACCTTGAGAACGGACGTGCACGGGCGGCTGCGACCGAGTGCGGGGCGGTGGCACGATGGGCGCAGGTGGAGGCCTAGGGCGCCGAGGTCGAGCACTATAATACCCGCTATCCCGATATCTGTGATAGTATTGGAACTATAATATATGCTTTCAAAAACCAACGGCATAAAGTATAAAGATAGAATATTATACATCAGAATATTAATAATATATCAAACTGTTTATATTTCCCGAAAGAGGCCAGCAGGGGAATGTCATGCACTCTCACTTTTCACCAGTTTATTATGCGTCCCAGGAAATAGGCCGTGAACGTATAGCGGGTCCGAAGTCAGACTCCGTGCTACTACTGGCAATATTAATTTAGAGAATCTCAGTAATACTCAGCTCCACTCCGAAATCGGACCCAGGACCTCTTGCTCAGCAGTCGCTTGCAAGCACTGGACCAACGAAGCAATAAAAACACAATCGTATAAACGAGATAAGTAAATTAATATTACATATAAATTGCTTTACCTGCAGTCAGTATCAGAGTGAGCACGCTCCAAGGGCCGGCGGCGGCGAGTGGATGCTCGCGCACTGCCCGTACGTATGGAGCGCCTACTACATTGAAATGATGAAATTTAAATTGTGGGAATGAAATATGATTTAAATAAAATCCCACTTTAGTATTGTTTACAAGAGAATCTTAAGATGTTTAACCGATCAATTTTAAGAAATTATCAACGTTGAGAAAACCAGCAAGAACATACAAATATAGTTTAAGATTCGAGATAATTGCTTAATTCATTTTTTCGTTTAACTTTGATGTCCACTTCACCCCTTCGGTGAGGTCAGTCACAAATCCAACAATTTTGTCATAACATCGTCGTACATAATATTGTTTCTTTAGTTAAAAATGATCGATGGAAGCTAACCTTGCATTATGTCGACGACTCTGTTTGGGCGGTCGGGTGCAAACGTAGCAACACACTCGCCAGTATAGAAATCTGTTACGTTCAGAAGAATTAGATAAATAACTTATCAATTTTACAAATACGAGGTATTTTGAACAGGGAGAGTAAGTTTACTCGACTTGAAATCCAAATCACTAATGTTTCGGCTGCTTTATACTTAGCTGAACCAGCTACAAGCACAACCAGGAAGAGAAGAATATAGTTACAAGGATCATGGAAGACTGAAATGAAGAAATATTTTAATGTAATGTGTATAAGTAAAGCGAATTTACATAACATCGGGCTATACCCTTGTTCGTACCTGAAGGACGACGCCATGACATCTCCGATATTGGAGAGGCAGAGCAGCATAAGCGGGATCCCGAGAATAGCGTAGAAGATGGTGACCACCTTACCCGTTTGTGTCTTTGGGGCGATATGCCCATAGCCTGCACATAAAATCATGCTATATAATATTGTAAAAATATAAATTGCCCAGCACTTTTCTTCTCAATTTACAGTCTGCCTTCAAGGTTACCATAACAATAGACGGAGGCGGATACAATGTTTTTGCCTAATTTTTAGACTGATTAATTTCGTTCTATGGAACGTAAACGTAACTGGCGAAACGTGGAGGCGTACTACCTATACTCCTCTGCCTTCCCCTTTGAAGACTACAGGCGTGATTTACACATTTTTTTTAGATTAATCACAAACTTTAGACAATTGTTGAACACGAATTAGGCTTTTTAATGGAAAGAAATGTAAGTTACCCTGCAAAAATAAAAAGTGTTCTATAATTAAATGTAAATATTGTTTTATGCCGATACAATGTGCGTCGAACATGGGGAGTGGGTCACCAGGCGAAATTGATAGTTTGAAAGTTATCGCAGCGTATGATCGTAGATGTGAGGATAACAACATGGATGATTATATACCCAATCTCTATGCAGACTGGATATCATCGCGAATGTTATTGTAGATTTTCATTCAATCGTTTATAATATTAATAGAAACAAAAGTATGCCAAATGCGTTTCGACTTTCGATTCGTTTCGATAAGGAGAAATATTCTTTCTTCAGAGAGAGAAGGAGATTTAGACTTTCTTCAGAGAGAGAAGGAGATTTAGACTTTCTTCAGACAGAGAACTCTTCAATGATACAAAATATAATTATATTCATAGTGTCAAGAATTTCCAAGTTCGTTCTCCAGAACCGAAGCTAATCTATTTTGGTTAAGATGTACACTGATGAGCTCTAGACTTAAAACAGATCCAAAGGCAGATCTAAGACAAACCTATGCCCAAGTAACGGCAGAGGAGACATTTCTAGAAAATTCTAGACCACAATTAGCTATATAAAATAAGTGACCCTGGTTACATATAACAGATGTACACAGAGACGAACAATATTTCGCACAGTTGATGATGAGCTGGAGAACATTAGATCGCATGATCTGGAATTGCTTCAAGTCCACAGTGAGGGTGAGAAAATTATCACTCTTTTTCAAAAAAGTATCGTGAAATGAATCAATTTAGAGTCAGCCTAATCATACCTATATTGTGACGGTCTGTGTGTGTGACGATCATGTCTACATATAATGCCTTTATGGTCATATCACTCGAATTAGTTCATCTTTTAGTTACAGTCTACTATTTTAATTGTAAACAGCCACGTTGCAATAGTTTACTGAGGTTCATACGAGTAACAAGTATTTTTACTTCTCTTATTGCTTCCTGTTTTTAAAATTTTGTAAATTTGTTTGTAACATTTTCTTTTATTTAATGTGCTAAATATATCCATACATTGAATATTAAGTTCGTTATTTCATTAATTGATAAATACATAAATAATGTTCTTTTCGTATTGTATATAAAATAGGATTCCCACGTATTAATCTTTGTTCCATTTAGTACGAAGCGTCGCCTTGAATGTTGAAATTCTCATATCTTCTGATTAATTCAATCGATTGCGATAATATACATACATATCACATCTAACGCTGGTCAAGCATTTTAATTATAATAATAATAATAATCAACCCATTTGTCATACCACTGTTGGAATACGGGTCTCCTCTCATATCGAGAGGGTTAAGGTCTGCCACGTTAGCCAAGTGCGGGTTGGCCAGACTGCACACACCTTAGAATATTTTTTTTTATAAATTCTGAGATGTGCAGGTTTCCTCACGATGTTTTCCTTCACTGTTAGCAAGTGATAATGAAACTTAAAACGCACTTTTATAAGGAGGTGCACGCCATGGATTTGAACCCAGCACCCACGGAGTGAGAGGCTGATATCTTAACCACTAGGCTATCACTGCTTTTTTGTATCAAGCTCTTTCCATGTGTCAATTACGACTCGGTTTATTATATTAAATGCAGAGCAAACGATCAAGTGGCCTGCCTAATAATGAATAGTCGCCGGTACCTACACCTCTGCAGTATCCCACGAGTGTACCAGTGTTGTACGGCCTATGGAACTCGAGAGAACGTTCAAATAAAATCTTTTCGACCATATCTAATTCTAATTTTAAATGTTTGCTATAGAACGGGGGAAATCCACGCATTTAAATAATTTTTGGAATCTATACACAACGTATTATCCTGGACCTGGTTTCGCACACTACGATACAACAGGGGTTAAAGCATATCTCCATCTGTAATAAAAAAAATTTAAATGATATCTAGAAATGGCTGAATTATAATGTTAAAACTATATTTTACCCGAGATTTTCATTGTTATTGATATATTTGTAGGCAATTTTGAGCGCAACGCGAACAGCATATTAATTGAACATTGCGTACATATTTCTCATTACAAAACGAACATTTTACATTACAGGCACTGGCCGAGCGCGCGCACGCTCGCTTTGTCCAAGCCTGAAATACAAAGCGCGTATGAACTCGTTTGCCAATACGAGCGTAAACCGCCCCAAACACACGCTAGTCTGCAAGAGCCCTTAGCGTTGTGCAAAATTATTTTTAAATATTACGATTTCACTTGAATATAATAAGCTTGTCAGATTACACGTGGAGTTCGATCACGCGATACTGTTATTATCTTGCCTTATGATTATCATAACGTGTTTGTTATAATGTGGCAGTACTGGTTAGTATGGACTTCCGTTGTATTTTAAAACGGATACCGGCGAGGCCGGCCTCTCGCACCTAACAAACAGACGAAATATATTTGGATGTAATGACGCGAATTAAAGTCCTTGAATATAAACATTGATCTATATCTATTGCCTAATAGAACAATATTTTATTGTTATGTTAAATATGAACAAACACAACTGGTTGATAGCAGAAACCTTTTTAGATATAAGGTTTTTCCAGATATAATATCAAGTATCGTATATAATTATATTTGACTATATGAATACATTTATCTTAAATATATCTTATATGTACTTACTACTTACTACGCCGGCTCAGCGACCCAAAGAGGATCTTGGCCATCGACACTAAGAGACACCACTCACGCCGATCTTGGGCAGACTCCTGCCAGTATACCTTCCAGTATCTTATATGTAATATGTATTTATCATTTGCTACATTCTTGCCGCACATTGCCTCACAATGCCCTAAACTGGGCCAAATAGACGTCTCCAAGGCGGCCACAAGCAATCGTCGGGTTTTACCACTCGTTCTACGACTATACCATTACGCCTCAGTAAGTAATTATTGCAAACCGCTTAAAAATATTTCATTGCGTTACCTTTATGTTAAATCTCACTAAAACTAGCAACAAAAGTTGTTCAGAACAATACGAAAGTAACGTTACATCGTTTTAATGAACATAATCAATTGTTTGTCAAATATCTGAACAATCTCTTACTTCCTAGAAAGGAAACGACAAATGTTTTTTACGACAGTCTTAGACGTGAATGGGTTTTTAATAACCTTAAACTTGAAATATTTATATTGGGTAACGTTACTTGCGACCGTTAGTTTCATTTCTAAAGGTATTATCTAACGTGTATTATAAAATTTTGCAACCTGTATTTTGTATATTGTATTTCCCCTATAATATACTTGTCTACGGAAAACGCAACAAATCAGGGAGTAGTTTTGGCATTCTGATTCACAGAGAATTTATTTATTACACTAACAATCTAACCACCTCTAAACTATGCATTTTATGTGTAGAAGATCTACTGAAAATTATTAAAAGATAAGTACACCCTCTGGGGCATAGAAACGCCTGTGCAAGTTTGTCACTAGCAGTCACTCACCTGAAGATGGATCATGTGCGGTATGTTTTATAATTGTAAGCATATCTCAATTCATAAATGGTAATCTTTACTCAACAAATTACATTCGGTTTGATTCTGTTTAGGACAATAGAAATTACAGGTATTCGTTTTCTAAGGTAATTGTAATTAAACGTTAAAAACTAAACGTTTAACGCTGGAACCAAGCTTAATGTACGTCATACGTTGTAGTGGCCGGAAGTCTAGTAACGCACCAAACTTGAGCGCATTATAAAATGTCAATGAGAAACATCCAAATGAGGTAACTGGATTCACGAAGACCTTACGGCGTTCCCGGCCGTGGAGCCTTCGACTTTGACCGCTGACTAACATCTTTACATCCATATTGTATTTTAAAACGTACATATTTTATTTGTTGAATGTGTGTCATTTGACATACATATACTGCCCTATATTTAAACATTCATCAATGACTGCTGTTCAAAACGAATTATGTACAATAATATAGTTATAAGTTACATTAAAAATAATGTTAACTGATGCGTTACCTACTTCTCATTGCTTTACAGTAACTTCGTGCCGAAAAATGTGGTCACCAAACGGCACACAGTGGTAACTACTATTGCAGTATATCTTAAACGTTAACATAATAATGAACTCTGAAGTCAACTAAGTCAAAATATAATCGACTACGTACGATCACGTGAAGTAAATTTTTCTAGTTGCGTCACGGATTACAAAACAAAGTTATTCGGAAATGTTTAACCCGCGCAAGAGCTCGCCGACAATCTACAGCTCAAAGCTCAGAGCATTTGCTCAGTTACATTATAACAGAAGGCGCGCGGAGCGGTCGTGCCTTGCCGCGGATCACAAATATCACAATTATTAATAGTGATATTATATTCTCGTAAAACAGTGCCACTTAAAAATGTATTTCGGTTAGTACACTTTTTATTTTTATGTCTTATTTGTTGTAATGTTTCTTCCAATAAAAGAAATATTAAAAATAATTGCAGCCAATTAGCTATTAAAAATAATTATCGTTTATAAATTGTGAGTAAATATATTTTAAATAATATTATGTTGCTTAAAACTTTTTATGCTATCTCCGTACAGTGTTAAATTTATTTGAAGAATAATTTTTAAAATGTTTGTACTTGCAATCGAACCTATTAAAATTGTTATTAATTTTGTATAGAAATTGTTTCATAATGATTAAAAGCTAAATTTGAATTTTAATATCTAACCCCTGCATGTTATATGTCGGTAGACAGAATTAATCAATTTAGTAACATAAAATTCTATTTAAATCGAGTAATTATCTAATAAAAACACATGTCAATCTCATGAAGAAACCGCGTTTAGCACTCTTGTTGCGTTGTAATTGTATGAGCATAAACCTATCAAAATATTTTGTTACCAGTTTAATTCGTTGTCACAGCTGCCGAAAATTGCTTAACAAATTGAAATATTTGCAAGATAATTTTTCGACGCGAAGTCCGGCCCTAAAAGGCACCGCAGCCTTGAACACAGTGAACAAACCTTGGGCCGCTTGCGAAACAGTCGCCCACATTTAAGCCATTTTAATACCACATTAAGCCGCTAAATCGGAACCCAAAAATGATTTAAATCTTACATATTGTACATCAAAACTACATATTATATTCTGCCCGTATCCTTGTGTACGAGCACTAGCCACTCATAACAATATTTAAACTACTGTAAGTAATTAATAAACCAACACTAACTGGGTATCAAAACTAAATGCTATATTCTGCATATATCATAATATAATAGCCAATCGTAGCAATCTCTAGACGATGGTTAAATGTAAGCGAATATTTCACATAGACGACGTGTCAAATGTTCACTCAAATAGTAATCATTCAATGTTTGAATATGACGCGTGTCGCAGTATGCAGGCACGCGCTCGCCGAGACACGGCCGTGCTCGCACGTGCATCCTATTAAAAGTATGAACGCAGTAATCATTACTTTTCACAGGGTGTTAAACTTTAGTTACATTTTTTCAAAAACAATAGAAAAAATATTCATTTATACGATACTTTTTATACAGTAAGTAGAATGAAACATTCTTTTTACTGTATAAATAATTTGAAAATATATAAATTTTAATATCATAGGTTGGTTAAATATGGTTAAATATGACTGGTTAAATAGTTTGCATATAACATGAATTAACGCAAATGATATTAAGCAATCGCTATAAAAACTGTAACCAGATGTGCAGTTTTTGCAACAGTGGAACTGCCGCAATCACGTTCTTTACAGTGGGAAGTCCTATACACAATACCCACTATAATTCTATTTTTATTGAAACGTGTGAATGTTGCGTCTCTACAACACACATGAAATACGTTGAAGATTTCTACAGCTATTTGCAAAATTATCTGAAAACTACAAGTACAATTTTTTTTCTTATACACGGGGTAGGCAGAGAGCACCGAATGCCTAACAGCTCTATCTTTACAAACATAAGGTGCTCCTTCTAAAGTCATCACTATTTTCATAAGTACAATACGCTTATTACTCTGAGTTCTGAGCCGATTGAACGTCAATTAAAGGGACTGATATTGTAAATATGGATTGTTTAAATTACGTATATTTACACGTACTTCAAGTTAAAGTTATGACTTCATCTCCTTCGCCATCAATAACATTGGAATCATATGAATCACGGTGAAATGAATAAGTGTAGGGCAAGGTAGATGTTATGGTTAATTATCCAGGCATTGTTTTAGCAACACGCGATCCTACGACTGGCGCAATCGGTCACCTTCACGGTTTCTTCTGCTCGAAATATTTTATTCTTTAGCTCACCGTGTTATACATCTTTTAACTTCCTTGTTTCATCAAAAATTCTATTTTGATACGTATATTTTGTCATCTACAAGGACACTTATAAATTGTCAATAATAGAATTTGTTTCATAATGTACTTTCGGGTCTCAACGCGGCTTCGATTCAAGAGACCCGACAAGAAACACGCATGGCTTTTATTTTTCAACCGTTTTTTACTTTTATATTAAGAACTCCCTGTTTTTAAATATCATGTTTTTTGTTAACATTATTTCGAGACTTTTTCTGACTTTTTAAAAGGCGCACGAATTGTCTGGTTACATTACATTATGGGACATTATAATGCTGTATACGTTTGATACCATTCCTTTGCAGTCCGCTGGTGACAATTATGTTTGATGCAGTTTGTATGTTTGTTCGGTCCTCATTAAGGAGAAATATAGCTGCTTAAGACACCGACCGTATTCTAGCTCAAGAATTATATTGTTACTTAATGAAAATACTGGTTGAATATACATTAACGACAACTTCCGAACATTTTCCAAATCGCCGAGCCCGAGATAGGCTAGAATCAATCGGAGCGGAACGCAACAAAATCATTTCAATTTTAATGTCATTTATAAAATTTCGTGTTTCCATATAGTGTCGTTGTTGGTGCTGGGTGCGGCGTGCGGCTGTGCGGCGGAGCGCTGGAGTTGGCCGGAAGGCGCCGCGTCCGTACGAATCGACACCAAAGTACGATTCGTGGACTCGCCACATGATAAGTAAGTTATAACTTAATCATTACTTTCTTTACATCTCTAACTAAATACAATATTGTCAAAATAATTTTAATGGTTGCAAATAATTTAACCTAACCAACCTCACAAAACATTGCTATGCCCTGAGCGAGTGCTTCCGGACACTGCCAAACTAATGAAACATTAGTTGTTAATCAGGTCTGCAGTAAATTATTAATGAGTTATATACCTTTTACAACGAATAATCGGGAAAATGTACTGTGACGTTGCAAATATGTACATACTGGGAATTCGGTTTATATGCAACACGAGAGTGATATCGAGTGAAGCAGCATTTGTATGTTTTTTTTTATTATATTTAGCTTAGCGAACAGGCAGACGGAGAACGTAATGTACCCAAATGTATTTGGGTTAGATAGAGATGCAGATGTTAAGCCTACTTTACGTGGACGACAATTACATATACATTCATTCGACTAAATATAATATATATTTAACGTAACAGCACGCCTGTATTCCTGGAAGGGGTAGACAAAGTGTAGTTCACTCCCACGTTTTAGAAGTAACGTTTAATTCCCATGGAATAGGTGGTGAGCCTATTTCCATACACTGGGCACAGATCCAGACTGCGAGTCACTAGAAGAAATTCTAAATTAGAAAAATCCAGTAGTACCCGACCAGGGATTTGAACTCAGGACCTCCTGATCGGCAGTCGCGCTTGCAACCGCTCGACCGACGAGGCAGTTAGTATACATATATTTAG
>DWJK01002424.1:0-14669 GCA_018248815.1 Croniades pieria auraria
ATAAAGTTTTATCATTTGCACGTGCTGCTCGACGCTGTAACTTGCCATGATGATTTGTCTTTAGTGACTGATTAAAAAAAGACGATATTTGGCAGAAAGTAAAAGAAACAATATGGCCGCCACGAGCTGTCAAAATCAACCCGTCCCTATTGTACAACCCTATACATAGTATTGTCTTATAATAATTATTATGTTAATTTATATATGCGGTTTTTGTAATCGTTTTAATTAACAAACGATGAATAAAAGGCCAATTCTTTCCATTCTGAGAAGTGGTTGTGAAATATGTGAACGCTATTTTGCTTTGATCGCCTTCCAGCTATGCTTCCGTTTCCAACCGTTGACAGCAGTTGGATGATATTGAAGTTGTCTTAAGTTGATCACTTCTGTTAGATATAGAGGAGTGTAATACGCTCCCACATTTCACCAGTTACGTTTACGTCCCATGGAATAGGTGTTGAGCCTATTGCCATACGCCGGGCACTATTCCAGATTCCGAGTAGTAACTTGGAATCTGGAATAGTGCCAATTTAGAAGTTATTTAGTTTGCAATTTAGAATTTCTAGTAGTAACTAGAAATTTTAAATTGGAAAATTCAATAATACCCGACCCGGGATTTGAACCCACGACCTCCCGATCGGCAGTCGCGTTTGCAACCACTTGCAACAAGGCAGTCACCTTTACATTTATTATATGTTTATTAATATCTCACTATTGGTAACAATATGTTATATTTCCTTTTTTTACAACTTTAGTATCCAAGTTTGATACATGTTATATCAAGGAGTCCTTTTCTTTTCTCTACTAAAGATTTCGATGACGCGACTTCTAAGAGTCGTCTGCCTATCTCTACGTAACGTTCTAGAACTGTCCGACACAGTTCTATAGGGACACATAAAACGAACAACTCCATATAATTTCTATTAGAAGACTAAGCCGCAGAGCTAATTGATAATTACCGGGCATTAGTGTACCCTCGATTTGCTGGGACGAGGCAGAAATTAGCGACCTCTGGGGGCCGCTCTCCTCTCAATATATTATTTTCTACCGCAATGGTAGCAGGTAGCGCGGAATGATTACCGATCGTTGATTTATACCCAGTTAATTAGTACGGATATCTCTTGGGTGTATTTTTTATACGTCTACCGCCATTATGCCTCTATTTAAGCCCCGTATGAAAGGGTTTGCTTTTAATGAGCGATCCACTAGTGGGCTCGCTCAGTGCGCATATTATAATGTATATCGGTTCGCATATATCGCAATAGCTCTGGTTCTCCATCTGGTTTAAAAAGCGTTTTTCTATATTAATAAAATAATGGAGCCTTGTGTTTTTTAAAAAGATTGTTTATGTGCGTTTATGTGTAATAACGAACATATGTTTAATTATGATTGTTGGTATACAGTTACGCCAGATCTTTTACGGGGTAGGCTGGGAGCAGCGGGTACTAACAGCTCTATACGTACAGATCTGACCTGCCACTTCTAAGACATCTTCTATGTTATTCTCGTCTCACACGTGTGTCATAATAGTGTCATCATTGTCATGAATATTTTTAATCAACGTATTAAATTATTAATGAAATATACTTTTTCAATTGATATTGAGATTATTGGTAATTACCATAAAAATACACTTTAGCGCACTGTTTCGTACAGTACAGAGTATTCTTTGTAATTTTCTTCTTTTTATTCTTTGTTATGAGAAATAATACCCAAAGATAAAATATGTTCCCATATTATAAGATAGTACTATTAAAGGTTTCATTCTACGTTCGACCCCAGTTTTCCTAGCCTAGCTGCTATATGGTACTTTGTTCAGCAGCGCGACTGACCCGCGAGGGGTTTATTAACATATAAATATTGTTAAAAGTACAAAGTTGTCGTTAGCGCGAGCCGTGATGACGAGCCCAGCCCTGTTTAAGGGCAGGGCGAGGCAAGCAATCTTTAAGACAGGTGCAGTGTGTTAGCGCCTTAAGCTTATTATGTAATTTTATACTTAGGGTTGGCACTTTGTAATTACATTTTTTACATACACTTATATTTGTAAACAGCGCGCCAAGGTCGTTCTCAGTAATACTTTTTAAGATATTATGGATTTTTCGATGAGTTTTCGTATTGGTTACTTACAAAATGGATATAGAAAAACAGTATGAAAATTACTAGAAACAGATTTGATGCAAAACTTCACTGTACGTACCTGTATTATGCGCACTGCATCGACATAATTGTTATGTTCCGTTATCTGTCTTGTATTTGTCTCTTAGACTTAATTACAAGTTCATAGTAACAAGTAATTATCTATTATTGACAAAGATAACCTCAGATAATGATCAGGGTGACTCATTATCAAGTAATCGACGCTCCCTACAATAAAATTTACAAAATGTGATGTAATATATTATTGTTATTGTGATCACAATCATTTATTTAATAATCTAATTTTATGCAAGTCATTAGAAAACAACAATGAACTAGAATTAAAGTGCGCTTAATTTAAAAGCTGTGCAAAAACCAAATATAAAGAATTTAATGAACATTGTATCAATTTTAAAATTATTTTTTAACAGAAGCGAAGTTGGCAGCCCTACATCAATAAAGGTCAATATAAGTTAATATTCATCAAAGTCAATAGTTAGAAGGCTCACAAGGTGGTCGATGAGGAACAAGCAGCTGATTCATTAACCGATGTTTATTTAAATTATGTTCATATTTATTTGAATATTTATCTGCTATAATCGACGGTGAATGGCAAACTTTAACAGACGCCAAAATTCACATCTGCGATGTTATGAAACTGTTCCGAATTTCTGTTCGCGCACAACCTGTTTGATTTACTTAACTAACACTGTTAGGTTGAATCAACTGTTTTCGAACTGATGAATAGATTTTTGAAAGCTTATTCCATCCTATTATGTATGTCTGAAGAAAATAGCCCATTACTTCATCTTATCGACCTGTTTAGTTATGTACCCGAATATTATTCCGATAGCTCTCTAGAAAGAACAAAGTAAAAGAAAGTTTTATTTCATTTACGAATCAGGTAATTTACCTGTAATTATTTTAAGGGACATTTTTATAAAATCCGGTTACATTTCAAAAAGTAAAAAAGTACTATACAATGTATTCAGCCTCAGCCCAGCAAATAAACAGCTCGTCTGTAAGCAAGCTTATGTGGGTCACAATGTAAGCCTGGTGTTTCTCCATCGGCATATATCGCGGTCGGATAGGTCGTTAGTGGCAAAAATTCATAGGCGCGCCCGTGCCTCGGATGCCACGTAAAGCGGTTAGCGCGATGGCTCGCCTCTTATCGATATAGCTTGCCCGTATATTCGGTTTCAAAACTTGTATGCGGGATGCCGTCCATTTCAAGAATTCGACTAGCGATGCGGAGCGCGGCCGCGGACTGCACGCGACACGATCTGCATTTGGAATTAACTTTATAACAATTAGCAATTTATCAAAACGAGCGCGGAGAGGTTTTTTACTGCTTTATTTATTTTCGTTTAATTTTCGGTCTAAGATCTGATGAAAGTAAGTTTTTATTATTATTATTTTGATGTTTATTAAGTATATGTTTGTGCCTCGTTAAATAAATATTGGGAGTTCCAATTTTATTTTGAGTGGAGAACGTTGCTTGCCAGCTGCTTTAATCCGTTAGAAAAACAAATTTTGTGACTGTCTCGACACGAAGTAAACATCGAGTTTTGTTGAACGTGACTTGCTAAATTCAATATCTTTCAATTCAATATCCTGGAATACAGCAAAAGAATTCCCGTCGTACATATCTATTGGATCCCATGACAACTTGGCTCTAGACGGACTACATAACGGTTTGTCGATATGTTTTCATTTCGTCGTGAAGCAACATAATGTTCGTGTGGGGTATATAAATAACTAATAAGCGTTTCTCCTGCCATACCCATGACAACGCGTCCCCATAAAATGTAATATGGGGTGAGCGGTGAGGGTGGCGATTTTTTTCATCATGTCAAAAACCTCCATATTTTTTTGTTGGACCGAATCTCGTAATCTGCGGCACGCGTCCAGGTCCGCGAATATTAGACGTTACGTTTTGGATTGTATTAAATATTGTTGCGCCAAATGTTTTAGCAATTTCAAAAATCTCGCCACTCGGTAGAGCGGCCGGCATTTTAGTGATTCAGAACATCAACGTTATAATATAAATTATGATGTCACGACACGGACAGTAGCAGATAAAACTTAGGAAAAAAATGCTTAAGTTGAATTGTTTTTTCGACCAGTTACGATTAGTAGTGGTTTACGATTGCGCCCGTCGCTTCGGAGATGTGGCATTCAAATTCATACACGTGTATCCGTTTTTACAAAAGAATGTGCAGTTTTAAAATATAAATCATTTTCTCTGATCCTGAAAGCAAACATTATGAAGAAATCTATATATCTGTCAGTACCTCGTACGTAGTTCGGGGCACGTGACGTCTGACAACCCGCGTTTATTTAGCGAGAAGGTCGTTCCTTAGCCAAATTCATTTCGACAATAGACCAGCGTCCAGCCGTGATAACATGACGAGGGTGATGATGATGATGATATATACGGAAGATAACGTTAATGTCAAAGATATACTTCGGTGTACTTCATATTTAAGTAATGTTTAGGTAACTTTTGGGTTAAGTTTTGAACGATTCAAAACCTTTAACCACTGGACTTTATAAATGACATATAGTTATCAAGAAATACATCCCTGTAGAGTTGCATCAAAATTGTGACTACATTAAATTTTAGCACGGAATTTCCTTCTGTATATAAAAATATAAGTCGATATTTATTTTAAGGAAAAATCTTTGTCTGGCAGTCATCTGTGGTTGTTCCGATTAAATGAATAAACAGATAACATTTTTTTTCAAGAGTAGAGAGCTCTTTGCGAATATTAGCAAAACATATAGATTTAAATGTTTCACTACGTGGGAAAGAACGTCAAAAGAAAATAGGTCTGTTCTTAACGTACAATAGTTATCTTGAGATAACCAACACACGTGACTCTGATCTCCAACTAGAAAGACAATGTCCTATAGTAATCAGGCAGTTGATAAATTTTATTATGTTTTTTAAATTTATTATAAATAAATATGTGTTGTGGTTAATTTAATACATTGAGTTATAATGTACATAGTGGGAACCAGATAGTTGTCACTTGTGCGCTCATACAGTTCAATATAACCTGCAGTATTTAAATGTGGGTTACATTTTGTAAAAAATAATTGAATAGCTTAGAACACGTCATTAAAATAACGATGGTATATGTATGTACATGTATTAATGTACATCACAAAATTAAATTTAAATAAAATTTTGACTTTACAGAACTATAATCTAAAATTAATTTACGACATTAATAATATACAATTACTAATATTATACAATTCGATCTTCGAAAGTGTAATAAATCAAATTCTATTTAGCAAGAATATATTTATGAACAGTTTTACAACTGTGAAATAAAAATGTTCATGAATAATTTTACAATTTATATGATCATATTTAATACGATAATTGCTATTGACACTAATGAAGCCTCAAAGAGAAGCCCGCCAACCTCCAACTTTATCAACTTCAAAACGGGAGCGCGCCAGCGGGCCCACAAAAATGCAATAGACTGTAAACCACCCCCGTAGCCCTTGTCGCAACCACATAAGGTACAAAGTACGGTGCGCAAAACAGATTCAGTGAGGTTTTATCTATGTTTGGGTACGAATTGACGATGAACTTTGATGAAATCTCGCTATTTGCAATAAGAGGAAGTCTTTTGAAATGGATGAAATGGATTTGATTCCTCGGGTTCATTTCATTCCCTGTCTAAATATGGATTTGCAGGGTGCATGATTGGCTGATTTTGTTTTTTTTCGGGAGCGACAGTGACTCGGAGACTCGTTACTCGAATTAACGTTAGAACTGGCAACATTTTTAACTGCTTTTATTACAGTTTGTGTAACCGTTTCAAAAATAATGATATTGAGAATGATATAACTAACTGCTGCAGCAAAAGACCGGTTTGCTGGCACCATGGCCGGTATCGAATGAGATCACATATTTCACCCCATCGCCACACCTATGTATGTATGTCCACCATCGCCATTCAGTTGGAAAAGAATACAAGGAGAACGCAACTCAATGATTAGTTTTGGCGTCTCTGTTTAAACCAAGTATAATGTGTAACAACGTTCACTACACATTTGCTCACAACAAAAGCAATAAAGTACAATATTATATATAAAAATAAAAACTGTCTGCATGTGTACGATGCGTATGTGTGTTATTATGGGAGTCAATATATTAAATATTACGTCTTAACCATTTTATGAGCACGTCTCTACATGTTACCCGAAACTATTTACGACATATTAATTTTATGAGAAATGAATTTACTTAAACACCTACATAGTTATGTCTCAGTGATGCGAATCATAAACTGTTGCAACAGGGTAAGTTGTTAAAACTCGAAAATTACAGGACACTTGGAATTTAAAAGGTACGAAAAAATATACAAGGTATATATTTATTTCTAGTTACCAGTTTTGAACACAATTGTAGCGATCGAAATGTATTCTCGTGAAATCTTACTACTTAATTTATGCTTTCATGTGGATATTTAGAATTAACTATTTCGTAATATTATAGTTTTCAAGATCATTTTATTATTGAAGTGAGCACATTGTTTTGTGTTTTAATAAATAATCATTTAATGAGCTTTTAATATTGTTTCAAAGAAATATTGGTTTAACAAACTTTTTAAAATGGATTTAGTACAATTCATTTACGTATTTGTGCGAACAAAAAGTTTTGACAGAAAAAATACAATTACTGTCAAAAATCGTCAGTAATGACAGACAACTATCGTAGAGACGTCTGTTACGAGGGTGGCTCTGTAATTTATCCAATTTTGCTGTAATTATCAGATTCAGAAACGTCAAATGTCATTTTTATGTTCTGTTTCCATGTCAAGTTTCAGATATCTTTCATTTTACATTTTTACGTGTACCGATTTGGGGCAGAATTCATGTTATTAGAATAGTTTGTTTTATATAAATATGACTTAAAAGTATTTAAACTATTGTTAAACATTTTTTTAAACAGGATAAAATGAAAGAATAGAACTAAAAACACTGTAATTATTTTTGTCAGCGATTTCTGACGATATTGTGTTTCTTTCGCGACTCCTGGGCGCTCGAGCAGTGTTCACCCACGCTGTGCCAGTTACAATTTAGTGAATATACGATAGGAGAGTTACCTAGTTTCGTTCTAGCAAATAGACTGCGAAAAAGCTGAACGGTTGAATTGTTACCACAACAAGCAGAGCCGGCCGTAGGACAGGCTTTATTATTTGGAAACTACTATTATATTTATTTATTTATTCTTTGTTATATTGTCTGTGGGCTTCTTTTCATCTCTTTCTTTCTCTTTTCTCCTCATCAGTGAATATATTATATAAATGTAGAGTCATTTTGTAAAACAGACTGCTAGCAATATGTTATCTTTGCCACGCAATTAGCGTCACTTCCTGTATTTTTTTAAACAATGGAACATTTTTATGTAATGTATTCCTTTTGGTAGTTTAGTAGTAATATCAACACGTTGTCCTATATTTGTGCCTAACTCTATGTAGAAGAGCGGATTTGTCTTATACATTCTTGTCGGACACAATTAATTAACTATTGTATAGTACATGTTATTCTTTTATTGACTTTTATCTATAATTGAAGATGTAGTTTAAATTGTAATGACTGAATAAATAACAGTTTTAGACTGATCACTGCAGTAACCAGCGGCTTCAAGTGAAATTTGAAAATTTTTATAGGTTTACAATTATAGGCGCAGGTGAAAATGAGTTCAATACCAGACTCATCTAGAACGGGCTTAAAATATAAAATATATGTTATACTCCTATTAATTTAAATACGGCCTACGAATAGTAATTTTATTCAGTTAGTTTTTCACTAAAATTATTATTAGCGCCCGATTATTACAATAATTTAATAAGCTCTGCACTATTTTGAATCAGTTATTTCTAGAGAAAAATTACGACTGTAATAATTAATCGGTTTTTTATTAACAACATTATAACATTTTAATTAAAAAGCCTGCTCCAAAATTAAATATTTTTTTTTATTTAATAGGAATAATGATGAAAAAATGTACGGTGCAAAAATTTGTCATACGCGGTTAGTTTTCTATAATATTCCAGATTATTTATATGTTAATGTAATACATACATATAATATATAATTTTAACAGAAACTCCAGTCGAAACATTTTTTTTAACTTCCTAATGAAGGCACCAATTAATTTAGACGCCAACCTTAGTTGTAAACGCAAAAAAGTAATTGAAATTCGTGGGTAAACTTAACCAAACTTAATGGAGGTACCTATATGGTCTAATTATCTAACCATCTATATAAAATATTTATATTAATTCATATTTGTAGAAACAATATGATTTATTATCAATTAAATGTACGCAGCTAAGTCAGTTTATATCAAAAAAAGAGTTCACGAATAGCTTTGTTAATTCAAGTTCACTGGCCTTTGCGAACAACCAAAAAAGTTTACGGTACGGCAAAATAATTTTCCAAGTGTGGCAACATAGACCTAAACAACTTTTTTTGGCTAGTTGGTTACCAACGGAAAACATTTAAACGGAAACTTTTTATTTCACAACGTAGTTATGGTGAGTTTATAACATTATTACAAGCATGAAAAGTTTTAATCAAATTGAATTCCGAACAGCCAGCAGCATCCCGAAGCATTCGGTGAACTGTTTTACCGACGCGAATTTATTTCCCCCGCGGCACGCTATTGACCGCTAGATGTCGCTGATTGTGGAACCCAGTCTTATTAGGAAGAGAATCGTTACAAAGTTTGACGTTTAATTATTTCTGAATACTTTTAAAGAAAAACGATGACATACATTTCTTCGTTTTTTAAATACAGAATAAACTCATATTATCTCACAATAGGAATACCGGAAAGTCGTAACTTTGCGGCGTAAAACAAAAAAGGAAAATATAAATGACAATCTTGTTAAATTATAAATCTATGAATCGAATTGGATTTTTTCTGATAAGATCAACTTCATAATGGAAATCAAGTAACTAAAAAGTTAACAAGATTTCCAGTAAGATAATTACATTTTTCAACCCTTCCAAAGATGGCGTTACGTACCTCCGCGTAGAGATAGCAACAACACTTTCAAACATAGATGTCACTACGATCACGGCTCGTTGTGCATAATAAATGATGCAAATTAATATAACATTCAACTTCCTATCCTAAATATTTTCTATACATTTAGCTTGGCAAAGAAGCAGATGGACTACCTAATGGAAAGTGGTCACCGTTGTTCCCCCGTGAAGAGAACCCCGTGGAGAACCGCCACGAGTTGTAGGGATAAAATCTAATTCTTCGGCAAGTGATGCGATGCAGGAAGGAAGAATTCCTATATATAACACGTATTTGTATGGTTTTTTAAAGTACCGAATTATATTATTACGTTACTGGTGAAACGTGAGAGTGTACTAAACTCCTCTGCTTACCCCTTCGGGGATTACAGGCTAGATGATACGTTTTTTTAAACTATTATTTAGTTGTGTGGATACATGTATAAATTATAATAGGTATGAGATAGGTATACATTCTTCACACACACATGTCGATTCCTGAGGTTTGCTATCCCTCTGTTAGGTAATATTTAACCTGTTTGGTCAATATAGATTAATCTTACTATCGCTGGGCGCCTATTTCCTTTATTACTTTAGATTCGTATTAGTATATATTTATTTTAGAGTTGTTAAAACTAAGACCATTGCCTACCCCGACTTCTCATCATCACTGGGTTGGCTGGTAGAGAGCGCCACTCGGCATAAGTCCGCTCATTGTAACCAACAATAAAGGATACGTACATAAGACATGGTTAAAACCTTTTACTTGTTACGAAACTTTGGACTTGTAATCCTTAAATGTAATTAAAACTTACGTAGATACATACATAAATATATAATTACGTAAATATATGTATATTGTATTATGCAGTCAACGGTTTTGAAATATATAATTAAATGTAAATTTATTTAATAGATTGCATATGTTAACACCTTGCTGTGGGCGGAAATTACAAAGTAAAAAAAATGTTACTTACTGTATTAAAATAAATTAAATGCGAAGATACAATTTGCAAAACAAACGATATCTTAGTAATTGAAGTTAGAATTCAAAACAATAGGATTTGAAGGAATTCGTTTAGAACAATTATTATAAAATGTCTTATTCTGTACTTGCGTTGGGTGAAATGAAAAAGGTATTTTAATCGCCAAGGAGAGAAGGAGCATTTGTCCTTTTCATAAAACACTCTTGTTTTTTTTTTAAAGATTACTTGACAGCACTCTACTGTAACAGTTTATTTAAATATTAATACCTTCAGCAATGTGATTTTTTAAGAGAGGCTTGAAACACGTTTAAAATAACTGTATTTATATAGCTACCCTAAGTAAAGGAGGTAGAACGTGAGGTAACCTTTCACAAAGTGTCACTTTTAGGTTATGTTAAATGCTATTTGATATCTAACTAAAAACGTAACATCACCCCTGTAATCCCCGAAGGGGTAGGCAGAGGAGTGTAGTACACTCCCACGTTTCGCCAATATTTATTAATATATCTAACCAAATCCGTAAATTATATTCATTACTGTTTTTACGTATAAATGAATTTATACGAATTCTGTTACACAGTCGTTGGACTCCATAAAATTATTTCATTATGTTGTATAAATAATACAACATAACATCACGCTTGTATTTCCCCAACTATGTAGGTAGGTAGACATCCATCACCAATCATCAATTATTTTAGCCATTCCATGGAACACGGGGCGAGCCTGTTGACGTACACCGGGAATAACTCCAGCTACTGCAGAAAATTATAATTAGTAAACCCAATAGTATTTTAGCCGACTCGGATATCGAACCCCAGACCCTGTGTTCAGCAGTCGCGCTTGCAGCCGCAGGGGCAACGAGGCAGACAAAGCAATGATGAAGTAAAATGCGATCCCTATGTGACCATACGCATCTATTTATTATTTAATATAACGCCTATATCTAAGTACGTCGCACGAAAGGCGGACTTAAAGCTATATGCGATAACACATCTTAGAAATAGGAAATTTAATAAGCCTTTAAGAGACATGCTTAGCTGACCATCAGCGATCCATGTTCGTAAAAGGATTACGGTCACTAGACTTTAATAGACGGTTCTAGAATTATTTCTTTCATTTCTTATATTCATATATACTCATTTTATATTTCTGTTAAACTAATCTTTGTTTTAATAATGATCATTTCCGAGTTACATATGTACATAGCTGTTTCGATGATTTGAATATCTTATATTTATTACTATTATGCCATAACGCCAGGTTCCCTTTGGGTAGGCAGAGAGCAGCGAGGGCCAAATATGTACACTCTTACAGATCTAACATGCTTCTCTACATTCTCTACATTCATCACTCTTTCTACATTTTATATTTATTGTCTGAATATATTCAGTTCGTGCTATATTTCTCGGTTTATTGGGGGTAATCGTGGTAAGCGTAGAAATATTCCACTTCCTCAATCTAGTTGCACAGGTCGGAGTCGGGATTCAAAACTCAACAAGGCCTTTGTTATTTTCTGTAGAATCCGGCAAGCCTTGGCCACTCCTCGTGTGCTGAACATTTCCATAGGCGTTGATCACCGACCAGCAGGTGGCCCTCTGCCTGTTCGCTAGGCTAAATATAAAAAAGTCGTATGTCATTGATCGTATCATGGCAAATACAAATTATAAAAAGAGAATTTCATCGTACGAATCACCATACCTTTTGTCTTTCCTCTGTCAGATATGAATCGAGAGAGTTTGAGGAGAGTACATGTATTTTTTCATCTATGTTATTAAATATTTTACCAAAATAAAACCGCACAAAACTAAATTATTACGTGTACACACACACGTGTTACAAACTATAATGTGTAAGTAAACGGAGCTTAACATCCCATGAAAATTAAATGAAACCCATCACCGCTAGCGCACGCGGTGGCAAAGCTCCCTCGATATTAAATTTGGAGTAATTATTATCATTCACTGTATGGTTATTAACTAAAACCTATCTCGCCGTCGTATCTCGAGCGTTTAACACTTAAAATGGGCGCTTTTATCGTCAAAAAAACAAAAAAAAGAAACAAAAAGTAAAAAGAAACCATCGTAAAGCCCCTGCGGCCGTTGCCGACGCGTAGCCCGTTTTAATAATACCAACGTGTAATAAAACAGATAACAGGAAACTCAAAAAGCTGACACGATAGCATTAAAGGGTTAGATAGCCTACGGTCTTAGAGAACGATTCCAGTCCAATATGTCCCAACCGCCATACGCCATCGTTGGAAATTGAATCTATTCGGCGTAGCAATAAGGCCGAAAACCCAATGGTAGAATGTTGAAAAGAAACGTGTAACCCGTTAAACGCCCGCCGCGCATCGCATCAACTTCCGAGTGTATTTCTGTAACGGGCTGAATAATTGTCTATAATGATATATAACTTTTATCTATCCATCGGGTTGTCTACGCGGGAGATAGGTATCTCGTGCTGTTTAACGTTGTTCCATAATTACGCGTGCTCACAGTTTTACAAGCGTAAGTCTTTTGTCTGCGGCCAGCCGACCGCCGTGGAGTCGTATTGGTGTGTCAAATCTTGATTCATTGACTCACTATCGTTACTGTAGCGGCTGGGTCGTTGGTTTGGTGCTGGTGGCTAACTGAGCTAACGGGTGCGGAATCTACTCCTATTAGCAAGTTAAACTTTTGCAGTGAACACTATCGTTCGTCTAATTAAAATAATATTTTAGAAAGTGTGGGCTTAGAAAAGCTATATTTTTAATGAATACTTTATTACTAGTTGTCTGGTTATCACACAGTTCCGATTAGTTCGGGATCGGATCGCCACGTGGGAGATGTTTTAACAAATAACATAGTATTATTACTTACTTAAAGGTATTTTTCTGCACACCTCGTTTGAACAATAGTAACATATTACCACATCCGACGATAAATTTTTCAACTCATTCGCCGTTTCATTTATATTTTCTAACAACTGTACGGTAGCGAAACGACCAAATAAGTGTTTAGATGTAGCTGAATTTAATAATGTTTGTGATGTCACTCTTATTAGAACGTCTTTTTCAAATCTACCCTCAATTTAATATAGAGGCTAATAGACTGTGCGTTACCGCGGTGCGGTGCAGTACGATGTTACGCGGTGCTATGCGACGCTATGCGACGCTATGCAGTGCGACTGGGGCTTCCGCGAGCATATATACGATAGCATGATGATAATTATAATAATTTTATCCTATTCATATTCATTTGAAAAAGTGCCTGGACAATGCATAATGTATTTCTTTTAGTAATCAAACGAATGACAAGCATGTATGATGTACATATTTCTACGTACCTAGATGTAAACCTCTCATGATCATCACACAAATAATTGTTTTAGATGGAAATCGAACCCACTACCTATCACTAACGGTTCATCCAACAGACCGATCAGACTGCTTTAATTACGTAAATATCATGTAACGTAATGCAAAACATCTCCAGCAAAAACAAATGGATTTAACGACTATTTTTATTTTATGACGATCATACATTACTTGCTTGAGATATGCAAATACATTATAATGGCAGATAGATATCTGTTTACATCGGAACATTTTCTAACTGTAATGTCCTATTATTAGCCGCTAAGTGTATTTATAGTGTGTTACGTAAGTACATTTCTAACGTCCGTTCAAAAACCCGGAAGCGTTACAGAGCGACAGATGTGCCTGATTCTTTCACTATTAAACAACAAAAAAAAACTTGTATGTTAATGTCAACTTCATTTGCATAACAGCAAAGTGTTCGCTTTCAATCGTAACAGCAAAAAGTTAACCCTTTATAGAACTCTACACGATTTTTTTGTCCATTTCCGTAGGTACACGGTACAGCAGTCCCTTGTGAGTCTATGCATAATTAGAATAATATGCGTGTGCTTTGGTGTTTGTCATTTTTTGTCCCCCGAGGAGGACGTGTTCCGGAAGTGGGTAAAAAGTACCATAAGATCGAAAGTTGAGGGTTAAGACGTAAAAAATTGTATATAAAAACTAAAAATGTTGGCGCCGTGCATACATTCGTTTGTGAATACTACAGTCTTACTTTAATCAATGTTTATTCATTGGATTGGTTATATTACAGATATGAAATAGAAAAAGCATGAAAGCAATTTGCTGTTAAACGGCAACCGCACCAATCATTGGACAACAACACAAACGTGTTTGTATCTTTGAGGATTAAGTTGGAGCACTTCATAACTTTGCACATTCCCGCATTTCGAACCAGAAAATAATGATGGGAACTGCTGCTTACCAGCAATAATGGTGCAGCAGTAGAGCTACTTGATAGGGTCCTGTTTGGCTATTTTATATAAATTGGCAAACAAGTAAAGGGTTGTTTAGATAGCAATGGTTTTTCATTATTAATATTGTATTAATTTACCAAATGCGAAATTTATATAAGAACAAATATAGAAAGTTGAGAATGAAAAGTGACAAAATGTAAGAGTATTATTTTCAAA
>DWJK01002425.1:0-14668 GCA_018248815.1 Croniades pieria auraria
TGAAACGTGGAAGTGTTCTACACTCCTCTGCCTACCTCTTCGGGGATAACAGGCGTGATGTTACGTTTTTTTTTGTTTAATAGTATTTTATATCTGAAAGTATACCAACATATAAACAAGGCAAAATTGAATGAAACAAGAACATATCGTCAAGCCAGGTTCCTTACGGGAAGGTAGAGAGCACGGAGTGCCAAATATGTCCATCCCTGCAGACCTGCTGTCCTTTTACAACATTCATGACTCTCTTCATACATGCACGCCAATTTCGGTGACTTCTCACTCCCCCATCAGTCAGAACTTCACCTATTTGGTCAAAATAGTTGAACCTTACCTTTAGCCTAGACATCTTTGTCCATTCATATATTGTAATTATACATTTAAATAAAATGAACCGCCATAAAAATATTTATATTATATCTACAATATATACAATTAATCTTAAGAACGTAAGAAGGGGTAGGCAGAGTAATGTAGTACGTAGAAATCCCACAATGGAATGGATGGCGAGCCTATTGACATACACCGGGCACAGATCCAGACTCCGAGTCACTACAACGAATTTCTACTAGAAAATCCAAGTTAGAAATATATACACATGACTTTACAAAATAACTACGGCACATTGATTGTTACGAAATAGTTATACTTGTTATTATTATTATTTAAACCCAAAACGCGTTTTCTGTTATCATGCACGCTTTAACACACACTAGCATGAGTTATTCAATATTATATACATATACATATGTGTTAGTGTACACTGTTTGTGTCTCTTAAAACGTGATATGAAGCTAATAACATGGATCTCATAGCAATACTTCAATCATTTTTGCTGTTCCGAGTAGTTCACTAGTGTTTAAATGCCTATCCAGTGCATAGGCTGTTTAGCAATAAATAGTACTATATTCAACGTTACAGATTTGATAATTTTTAATATCACTGGCCGAAATTGTGTTCAATTATAAATCTTATCTATGTATATCTACTATAAATTATCGATAATTAAATAATAAATATATTAGATAACAGCGTAAAATGAGAAAAAAAAACGTACAACCTCAAACCATTTAGATAAAAATTAATAAAATGATATCGTTGATTTCAGTTTTTCAAAAAGTTTAACGGTTTTCAACCTACCCGCATAATGTAAAGTTAATTTCATAAAATCATTCCTACTTAACCATTGTTTAGCAGGTCTGATAACAATATTCTTGGAAATATATGATGGCTGACGCACTGTCCATCCTGTCCTATCAAGCATTTACTGCAGTATTTTATATTTCACATAAGTTTCAATCAGCGATGCTATTTACTTAGCGCTCAATGATCACACATGGCCGTAGACATCAGTATTTATTCTCAAAAAGTACTTTTTTTTATAATTATACATAATTACGCTAATTCTAAATATTATTTTTATTGCTAACACTTTAGAAAAACAAAAATTATAGGTCTAATTACCATTAAATGTCTTTATGTTTCTACGAAACTTTCCGATTAACGGGTGAAATAGACTAATTAGTGCAGTTGGCTGAAATATGTGTAGGAGCAGGGTACATTACCCTGAGGTATCTAAATTCCTATTATTTTTAAACGTCCTTCACAAATCATTACTCTTACTCTGTCATCTAATCAATGATGAGAGTGAACGGGCGAAGCGACATTTTAAACCTTAAGAACCTAGCACGGTCAACTGAATCCGGTTATAAGGACGGACAATGCATACACACCTTTATATCGTCGTCGTCCTGCCCCCGTCCCCTCTCCAACACAAAGAGAGCTAAGTACGTGTCATTACACTGTCGTATTGAGAAGCTGAATAAACAAGATTAGACTGACAGACAGTCCACTGATAAGCAATAGCGTTATATATACATACATGATGTGCACTACAAACTTGGAGGGTCGAGCAGACAGATATTTCTTTAAGATACATAAAGCCTCACAAAACGCATTGGGAAAACTTGGCTTTAATTCTTCTCAGTCAGGGAAAAGGACCGTATTCAAGATTGCAACAAACATATGGAGTTAAGATCGTGTCTCTTCAGTGTGGGATTAAGAACTAATGCTTTTATTCGAAATTCAATTTGAATTCGAATTCGAATTCGAAGTTCGAATTCAAATTGGAATTCAAACAGTTAATATACAATACCTACATGCACTTTATGAAGGTCATTTTTTTTTAAAGTATGTGTTCATAGGCTTTGGGCGTTTCTCGAGTTCCACAGGTCGAGAGAAAATACCTTCGGAAAAGACTCCTAGCACTGAACACCTTAAGTGTTGCTAAGTCCGATTGACTAAATCTGTAAACCTCGTGTTAGTGCAGTATACTTATCGTTATATCTGATAAAAGTTCTGGGAAATAAAAACATTATTTCTTTTACAATATTTAATCAATATGACCGCAAATAAACAATACCTTTTTCTCTTCAGGCAAAGTTTGTACATTTAAAAGGTTTCTCTGCAGATTCCAAAATAAGCCGAATGGAACTAATCCACACTTAAAAATACTTATTTCTTTACACTAGTTTACAGGTGACCTACGAAAAACCATTTGTCTACATTACATTAGCCATCGCTTAATTTTACTGCAAAAATTTTGAAGCACCGCCCGAAATTTTGTAATCTATTAATTGTGATCATTAAAGTTATCATTTTTGAGCTCAAACCTACATATTAAAGTGTCGAGTATATATTAATTATTTAATTTTAATCTGTGATAGCAGAAGATACCCCTTTGACCACTTCTTAAAGTATAGATCATCTCCTTGGCCTATTACAACGGTCCCGAATTATCTTCGGGCATTTTACCGTCTCCTTAAACGACTCCAACACACAGGAGAGTTCCACAAAGTGCCCGATAAGATAAAAACTGAAAATTAGCTGATAGACCCGTAAAATAGAAGAAGAAGGTACGGATTTTCTCACCAAAAAATCATATTAAAATGATTCCATTGCAATTTGTCTGGTGGGTAGGTAGGATATGTCTGGTAGGTAGGTAGTATATGTCTGGTAGGTAGGTAGAATAGATATTGTATCTAAAATAAAATTTATTATTACCTCCGCTTCCTGCTTCCCCTTGCTTCTACAAAATATTTTTATATGAATTTAATAATAACAGAAATAACACAATTTTTTTTAATTTACAATTATTTGAAATTATCCAACTGAGCGTCATATTTTAATTGTCATCAATTGCCTTTATTTAATGCGAATGAAATATTTTATTCCAAAAAAGTATATTATTAATTTTTTAATTAAAAGTAATTAACTATTTTCGAAGTTATTAACACGGAGGTAAACGAAATTTCATCTATATATTTTTTACACCATTACTTGTCCTCATTTTTAAGTGATACATCAAGTTAATACAGGTATGCACAAATTATATTATGCACGAACAAAGTAAGAAAGTAACAAACTCCTATGCTCCAATCGACAAGGATTCATGCAAATCCGTGAGAGGTCGCCTGTATACCTCATCTGAACCTACCGATACTCTTATATCTACGTACTATACTAAAACGAAATAAACACTAAAACCGAAACAATGAAGAAAGTGTCCAAACGTAAAACCACTTACCAGCACTATCAGTTGTAACAAGATGACAATGAACTTGACTCTGGGCTAATTGGTATCGCGCAGGGTACCAATACCGGTACCAATTTCACTCGTACAAAACTTTAACACAACACAGGACTCGATGCAAAAGGTGCAGTGCAAAAAAATAATAAAACAACTTCACTTGCCTCCAAAGGCGAAACTTCACATAAACATGACGCGTTACACTAACAACACAATTGTGGATCGATTTTGGGATTGTTTGGGATAGTTTGGATGGCGTTTTGTTGGAGGACAAAAAAAAAAGGATCGATGTTGTGCCGGTATCAAGATCAGACACCGCGAGTGCGCGGGCGCGGGCCTGTCTGGACTAAAACTGATCTAACCGGTATGAAGTTGGCGCGAACGAAAACGTGATTGCTCGATCAGCCGCGGCGGGAACGGCGGCTCACTTCACGTGCGATACGTTTTAAAACAGCCACCGCGTCGTGAGTTTACGATATTGATAAACGCTTATAAATTTCGCTTAAAACTCGAACTGGATATTTCTTCAATTTTCTCTTGATCTCTAAGAGGATTCTCATAAAAATATCCACTAAAATTACAAGTAATGAAAATAATATATGTACATTAGAAACGGAAATAACATAATTATAGTAAAGATGTACAAGAAATACAAAGCGTGTATAAACAGCACCCTTATCACTGATAACAAATGAAACCAAAACACCCGTAGAAATAATAATTAAATATAAATTTAAGTATTTCACATGTTTTAACGGTAGTTAAATAAATAATGTAAACTTTAAGCATTTAACCACTCCAGCAAACTTAAGAAACATAGAAGAATTCAAATTCGAATTCCTTACTCAAGTAAGGAATTCGAGTTCCTTCAAATATTATATGAATCTATTCATTCACAAATTCCAAATTTAAATAAAGCAATACACAATTTACCACAACTGTTACTGACGAATCTAATCAAATCTGTGATGATATGTAATGTTTTGAGTAATAAGTAGTGCAAAGTAACAAGAGTGAAGTCTGGAAAGTTCGGTTGAGCTTTAGGACACGATTCGATCTTCGATCGAGTCGATAAAGAGCTTTCGGAGGGCCAGGAATGCGTCGAACGGTGAAATATGATCTGGCCGCGTCGTAAATATCAAACATGCGAGCAATATTCCGATCCCGTATTCATTATTCAAAGCTTTTCTGTAATAAATTCTTTCCTCGGACAACTGATTTTTATGTAACGAATTAAAGGAATATTTGCAAAAAATAAGGCTACTTACGATTTTTAAACTGACTATTGTTTTTACGTCCCATAAAAACGTGAGTACCGTACCGTTGTATAAAGCTTATATATACATATGTATATTACATAAATATTTTTTCTTAAAAAAGTTTGTGATATTTTAAAAAACATATCGTATCTTTTTTTTTAAAAAAAACGGTGATTTTTTAAGTGAAATTTACAAAATTGTTCCACCTCATAATCTAATTGCGGGTAAATTAAAAAAATCTGAATAGTGTCAATAAATAAAGGCCCTTACATAATCAACTTAAAACAGCTCTCAATGATACTGTCATATTTATTGAACAGATTTACTGCACAATATTACGTGAAATCCAGAAGTTTTTGTTCTAAATGTCTTATGCTGTTGACTCTAATGACCTCTACAGCTTCACAGGGTTTTAGTGGCGAGCCCAAGTGTCTCCGCCTTAAACATTAGGTTGAGGGTATTACTGCCTCTTTTATGGCAGATGGATTTCATGACGACTTATGACGTCACTACAAAAAGATTACTATTATTATAAAAAGGGCTAAGGTGGCTCTCCTAAATACCAGGTGGTCTAAAAGTCCTAACGCTAGAATGTGGCTGATAAACTATATTATTTTAAACACAAATATATTGATTTTCAAAGTTATTTTATATCCAAATCCAGAACTCATCACGCAAGTATTTCTTCCTGTTGCAAATCGTATCTACGACCGTTTGCCAAACACTCAGGTTAGCTAACCAGTAGACTTACGCGCCAGTCTAAATAACTACTTAAGTAGAGTTCATTCGACTTTACTAATAAGTTACATTGTCCCTGATAACATGATAGACTTGAGCTATTCATTATGGCGACCGGGAAGTAACTTAGACAATGGAGACATTATTAATTAAACTATTGCTGTAAGCTGAAACAATTACATGAACTATCACTACCTCCCCGCTAATTACTTTCAAATATATTAATAGACTGGTTTTTAACCGCTTTAGTTTAATAATAATAATAATCGCGTCCCATTTGTTATTCCACTGTTGGAATATGGGTCTCCTCTCATAATGAGAGGGTTGAGGCCGTAGTATGCCACGCTGGCCACGTGCCGGTTGGCAGACTTCACACACCTTAATTTTTTTTTTATAAATTCTAAGGTGTGCAGGTTTCCTCACGATGTTATCCTTCACCGTTAGCAAGTGATATTTAAAGTTAAAACGCACTTTTTGTAAAGAGGTGCGCGCCATGGATTTGAACCCAGCACTCCAGGAATGAGAGGCTGAATTCTTAACCACTGGGCTATCACTGCTTCGTGGTTATCGATTTACTATTTACAATCAAAGAACTGTTTGAATAGTAGAAGATAGCTGTGCCAATCAAAGTTACTCCAGTGAGTGTTTGAAGGAGGACTGATTATATAAGTGTTGAAAACAGACAGAATGTTTCTAATGTGCACGAGCACACGGAAACCGTATCCTTCAACTCAAGGCACAAATTAATTCAATAACAATTGCTTTAGGGCATAGACGCGTGTATCCGTGTTACTGCCTCGGGCGAGCAACCTAGTGTCTGAGAGCATAGCCATTCAGTACATTATGCTTAACACGCCTCACTTATAAAATTGTACAGCGATAATGTTGCCTGTAAAATATTATATAAAAGATACAGAAATTTAATAAGTCTTAACAAGTGGATGAGTTGAAATAACGAGCATGGATATTGGTACAATTTGCGTTTCCAGACAACGATTCTTTGTATTCAGACATTATTATGTATAGATTCCTCGCCTTCGTTTATATGACCGCTTCATTTACATTCATGATTCAATAGCTTAAAAAATGAATACTTAAGTATATTTGCCGAGAATTTATGTTCGCTTCTCTCGAATAGAAAAATATTTCTACTTTTGCGTCTTTCTGTAATAACCATATCTATATAAATCTAAAAAATATACAACTGATAAATTGATTGTACTAGAAATATTCACCGACTGAACAGTAGTCGTGGAAAGTTTCTTCGAACCCTATATTCTCCTGAAAAAAGGTTATCTGTATAAAACACGGTGATAGTTCTTAGAATAGATAACTGGATGGTGCGACATGATAGTTTTCCTTCGGGGATTACAAGCCTGATGTTACTTTTCATTTTTTAATCCTGGTCCAGCATTGATAGAAGTTTCTTTGTCTGCCGTTATTAACTATAAAAAGTAAATAGGACGATATGTGGGTCGCCTCCAGCCTCGCGAATAGCAAACACTAAAAATTTCTATTAAGTCACTGAGCATACTCAGAGGTTGTATAACTTACTCGTGAATCTCATCCAACGAGAATAGCGGAGTGGAAATGCATGAGTTATCAAGTGACTCCACAGATTGGCTGGCGGAGGGGATTTAACTCGTGACTGTAGATTTAGTTTAGCTTACTCACTTCTCCGGACAGACATTTAGTGAATTTGCATTCCAATATTATCAGGAGCGAGTTAACTACGAAACTTTCGAGCTAAGCCTTCAATGTAATGCTATTATTTGCTTTACATTCCTTGCGCCACCTAACGCCTGTTTAGTTTTTAAACTGAGCTTTGGAACCAATTTTAGACATCACTTCACTGTTTGGTAAAATTCTATAGTAAAAACTGTCAAATCTTCGTACAATAATGTACAATAGAGGTTTATGAACATCTCAACATATCGAAACAAGGGTTAAAACGTGTGTCCATTGGATAAATAAAATAAAATTAAGAATAATTAAAAACAAAAGTGATTTCGGTTATATTTCAATAAATTTCAAAGTGGATAAAAATGTCATGAATGCTCGCTGCGTCGACAATGGCGGCACGGTATTATCATTTCTTCCTTATGAGGAATTTGTTTAATTCTACAAAGAATTTAACTGATCAATATTTAAATGAGTTCACAGTAACTCATAATAAATATGCCCTTAATGTCAAACGGTATGTAAAAATCTTTTGTATGTTTAAACGATCAAGTCACCTTTAAGGAAGGACCGGATAAAACCGGATGGGACCGCTCGCTAACTAACTTTTGGGACCGACTTCATTCGGGGTAAAGTGCTTCCCTTTATATATTACCCCTGCTTAGATTATTATAAATATTGTTGACGGAATTACGTGTGTTAGTAAAAGCTTGACTGGGCTTTGTTGTCAAATGGGAAATTTTATTCTGTTACAACTTTGTTCTGTTTTGCACAACATTTTTAAAATGATTGATAAACAATTGCAGTCACCGTTTTTATTCGAATTTTATTGAGATTAAGAGATAATTGCAGTTGGTCCAGAACTACCTTCATTTTCAAACACAATGTTGATTGTACTGCACTTGGAATTAAAAAAATCTTATTTGATAAGACGTACAATGCTGGTAGGGTGTAATCATTGTTTAAAAAAAAGTCTGTTTATCAGATATTTCATTAAATCCGTTTATTAGATATTTTAGTGTCATCTTACATAAGAGTGTATAATAGCCTTACCCGTGATTATAAATCGACTTTTATTCGGTACAAATGTCGAAATCTTGCCCAAAGATCTTAATTTAAAGTTTGCAGTAACTATTCTCTCTATAATCTACATGACGGCACCTGCTCGTGGCGGATAAATAAATTGGACTCGGACCGCCACGAATTTAAAGTTACAACTTGTTTAGCGATGAAATCATAGACATTTGTTCTCTGTAACTGGCACACTAAAATGTCGGGCATAAAAGAATTGCGAAAACAATTTGAAGTCGGAAGCAACGGCAACTATCATGAAAGTCAAGTTTCCACTCAACTATCTTTTAACGAGGGTAGATGAATATAATTCAAGAATGTTTTATGTCCGGGCACCAAGTTTCATCTGCGGCCGCCTTTGAATAATGTCGCACATTAATAAACGGGGGCGTAGTTCCCCTGCAGCAGGGATGCGTTTATAGTACCAGAGATGACGGTATTCTGTGACAAATAACAGTTCATGACAAATGACATTTCTTCATATTGTTATTGGACTGAATCAATAATGCGGAATTCATAATAATTCAGGAAATTCTTAATACAGTTTTCCGGAGCGTTATGACATGGGGTTTTTCAAGAAAAGCGCAAAGAGAGCTCGTTCAAAGCCGGCAAAACATTGGCCATCCCTCGGCTGTTGTAAGCAGGTGGCCCGTTTGCCTGTTTGCTAGTCTAAATATAAAATGAACATTTCCGCTGTAAACGCATTAAGTTATATTAACTTTTTGAAATTGTGAGTCATTCATCAACATCATTATCATCATCAGCCTGCTCCCCTCCACTACTGGACATAAGCATCTCCAATGACACGCCACTGAGCTCGATCTTCTGCTCTGTGCATCCAACCACTGCCAGCCACTTTGCGTATATCGTCGCTCCACCTAGCTGGAGGGCGTCCGACGCTACCTTTGCCAAGTCGCGGTCTCCACTCCAGAACACGTCTGCTCCAGCGGCTATCAGTTCTGCGGCAGATGTGACCAGCCCACTGCCACTTCAGTTTGCTAATCCTTTGGGCTATGTCGATAACTTTGGTTCTTGTGAGTTATTGTATGTAATGATATGCTACGATTCCATTAACATTTTGGTATAAGCACGGAAACGGGAAGCAATTTTATTAGATCACAAGAGATATAAATTCGCGTTTAAGTAAGCTTATCGTGTCGGTGGGCCGTCGTCGGCGTCGGTCGGCCGCCGTCGGTAGATGTTAATCGGTGTCGTTCGTTTGTCACAGCTCGTCGCCGCCAGGAGTGGCCGGCCGTTTCGTAACGAAATGTACCTTAGGATTATGTAAGGGATTTATGTACAATAAGGTCACTATAGTTAGGTATCAGTATCACAGTATTAAGATACTTGTAGATTAATTAAATGATTTCATCATTAGTACTCTAAATTAGTATTCGCTATTAACACACAAGCATCTGTGTCCGGATATAACTCTTTCAAATTGCTTCAGTAGTAAACCTTGCAAATGATACATGAAGGTACGAACATTAATTTATAAATTTAATCAATTGACTGACCTTTGTTCCTGTGGTTCTTGAAGTCGCTGGTCGGGCCAAGCTTCGCGGGTTCCATTCGCACCCGGTACATTTCTGGTGATGAGCATATTGTTTGTTTTGTTGTTTGGCTGTAAAAAATAGTTATTTATTGTTCTTAATATGTCTGTAGTGGTCTTAACCCCCCCCCCCCTTCATTAGTAGCTTTTTCTAGTTGTCTAGTATTAGGATCAGATGGCTGCGTTTGGAAATAACCCGACAGTTTTTTTAATTTAAAATAGCACTAAAGGTAGACTCTTATCGACGAGGGCATAAGTAGAAAAAGTATTGTCCCGTTATAAATAGGAAGCAGGAGGTATTAAATGTCATAACTGCTCAAAAAGCGGAAAGTACTGATATCGCCAATCTGCGTCATTATGATTTAACGTGTGACATGCAAGGAGAACGTGCAACATTAAAAATGCAGAAATTATAAAACGACTAATATAAAAGAAATCTAAGCCTTAGTTTAATTTTAACAAAATGATTTAGTTCCAGTAACATGATAACTGAATGTGCATTGTTGTAGAAGGTACAATGTGATTTTAACATTGTATTATTAAAGGGCTCGCGAATGTTTATACTAATAATACGCATGAATGTACGGGCTTAACTCATATAAGTGTTTCATCATCATGAAACATTTTCACCATTTAATACCATTAATATTTAACAAAACTTAAAGAGACGATCAACTGTCGTATTTGGTCAGTCAGTCAGTCAGTTGTCAGTCAGGATCGATAGATATGACTCTCAGCCAAATACAACAGAGCTTGCCTATATTATTCCTTGCGCGTAAATGCTAGTGTCTCCAGACCTGTGCTATGCGAATTAATAATTGTGGTGTGATACTCTTCAAGTGCCTTGTAATAGATAAGGTAAGTGGTAACCCGAGTTGGACTATCTGGATCTTCAACTAGTATTATAAATGATTAGTCCAGGTAAGCCTCGAAAACCAATATATCAAAGGTACTTCCAGCAATGATGGAAGTACCTTCTATTGCTGTCTTTTCATTATATTTATTTCACCACAGATATAAACGATTACGTCGAAGTAATTTGTGAGCCGACATTATACGTATTAGCGAATGTCCGCGTTTCAGTTCCACCCAAAGTTGTCTTTTAATAAATCCGTAAAACATTCGCTTGAAAATTCCTAAATAAACATTTTACGAAATGTTCGCATCGGTAATGCCGGGAAGTTTTTGTACCGTTGCCAAAAAAGTTTGTTTTTGTTGTCAACCGCAACCTTGTTATATGTGGGTGAACGAGTTTATTGATACTGAAGGGAACTTTCGAAAAATTGTTACAAATGTACATATTTATTTTATCGGTTTTGTTTCCGACGTAGCGTCACGCAACGGCATTACGCAACTTGAACATCGCTTCTATTAAATATGTTAGATTACTTGATCATTTTTTTTTTCTAAAAATCCCAATTAGATTTTAAAGATATTATTACCTACTCATTCGCTTGTCATTTTACTTCTTTGGACATTCCGTACATCAACACTAAGTAATAAAGTTTGACACATGAGCACAACGCGGACGCTTCTCGCGCTGTGGAGTGCGCGACGCGCGCGCGGCCTTTGCATGTGACGGGCAGGCCTCGAGCCCGATATCGACATCTTTCGTTGACGGATAACCAGAACGAACGTACTGGCGCTCGCATGACCAGTTTGCCCTGTGATGGATGCAGCTGTTCGAGTATCAAGTTAATATTCCATGAATTTTTACTCCGAGCACATTAAGATTTCGTAACATCACTCAAAATTAAACGGTTTCAACCGAAGCTAGAGACCTTTTGGCAAAAAAACAATTATGTCGTCTGTTTGCTAATTTTGGTCCTATAATATTATTACGAAAATTGTCTATCTTGATTACAGAAGTTATTGCCCAATATTATTACACCATTGCGTTAGATTTGGGCCAGGCAGAGAGCACCGAATCATAAGTATCTCTATACTCACAGACTTGGCATGCTTCTTTGATAATCATGACTCGTAATAAACTACTTTTAATTAGAACATGTTTCATTGGATCGTTCTTTGTTATTCATAGATTTGTCTTATGTTACGACTTGGCTGTGTTGAATAAACAAAAAAGGATTTGGAAGTAATCGCTTTCACAACGAACCTGACATTGATTTGCGTGCGTCAGCGTAAACCTGACGCAGACGAATGCTTAAGTCGATTTGATTTACGTCCCGCACTAGTCTGCTGCATGCTTTAAATTTCGAACTTGCTGGATTTTCATATCCTATATTCGTGTTAATACATGAAGTACGCGCCTATAGTTTTTACTTCTTCTGCTAATTTTTTACTGTATGATACATATCTTATGATTCTATATTATGGAGCCTAGTCATAGTGCACGCTTTGCCTTGTTGAAAAAATATAAAAATTGTTTCAGAACGATATTAAAATTTTAGAATCTAAGCTACCATTTTCGAAATAAATTAGTAGTTTAGGAATACATAGTGGCATTTTCGCGAAACGTTAACTTATATAATGAAAAGTATACAATTTCTTATAATAGTGTTACTAAATTAATCGAACAATATTCTTCCAAGTGCCGCATCTAACAATTGTTTCGAATCCTGTTCTCGCTGTTCGCTGAAGACACACGAACGCGTTCGAGCGCGGCCGCGCGACGCTTGCCAAAAGTTACTCGCTAATAGTCACTTTATATTCCATAAAAAACCTTCGCTGCATATTAATCTGATGCGGCAAACGATTTTGTGAATACATTTATTTGTGGCTGTACCGCACTGTGCCCAATTAAATCGCCGTTTTATTGGAACAATGTTTACCTATATCCGACTACGCACCTGGCTCGACGGCACCACAATTTGGAACATTTTTATGGGTGTTATTAACATGTTAAAACAAACTGAGATTTTTCCTCCAGTGCGCTCTTTAAAAATAGCAAAGAAGTCCAGGGGAAACAAAAAGCTGTTGTACAGTAAAATTTTTTTTACTCGCATTTAGTTTCAGTTTTTTAAATACAACATTCTCGATTTTTGTTTTTAAAAATCTGTGCACAATTTTAATTAATCTAATGTGTAAGCAGTATTTTTTTAATATCTTGTAAATAACATTTTGGGCTGCCTCGATGGTAGAGTAGGAGTGTACTATACTCCTCTGCCTACCTCTTCGGGGAATATTATCTTGCGTAAGTTCTATCTAATATTATTTTAACTAATAGTTACAAAAGTAGGTATGTTGTCTAACAATTTTATAATGAAGTACCATGATCGAGTTGTTCAGAATTCTCCGGAGATCTCTCGCAGCCCCGCAGTGGGACGTTCTTAAGTAGCAAGAATGGCAGCAATATGGGAACACAAGATATTATTCCGTCGTACAAAAATATAATTCCATACTCGCGTAAGTGTAATGTTATTATGAATCTTGAATATATAAATGTGCCAGGCAACAAAGGACAAAGAATAAAATTCAAAAATATATTTTATGAGAGTGCATGCCACTGCACCGCCGGAGCGCGGCGTGGAATTCCACAAAGGATATTATTATCCGACGGCGTAAAACCAAGAAGTGTATTGTTTTTATCATTCCGTATACATTTTCATGGTTATATCCTTTGTTCCTTTGTGGGAGCTGAAATGCTGAACCTGTCTGTCGCTGCGTCTATTTACAATGCGCCGGACTTCTAAAGGCAGCACAGATATCGCGCAGGATTGTATTAAAATTAACGAATGTACATATGTACATATACCACGTATGTATGTACATAGATTTATGTATTGTGATATGTTGTAGTATTCATTTATTTTTTTCGCTACTGTAAAAACCTGAAAGTTTATTTTTCGCACCTTGGATGGCGTGACAAATAAGTTTTACGTAGACCATAGTAACATCGCGTTTGTATTTCTCCTAAGGGGTAGGCAGAGGATTACAGTATACTCCCACACCTTACTGGTTATGTTATATTTCCTACCATCGGAAGGCGTACGGGGAGGATCGAAGGTACTGCCACGGAGGTTCGAAAGTAAGACCTCTCGATCAGTAGCCGCGTTTGGAACCAACGAAGCTGTGATTCCGGAGAAGTAGACCATAGTGTTTAGAATCTTTTATACCTAGCTTCTGTGCCATGTTGACTTTCAGTTTACCTTGTTCACGTATATACATGTATATGTGTGTATATTTGCACATATCTACATATGTATGTATATATCTACAAGTAGCATTATAAGGCAAGTGGCAAAATTAAGGCCACTAGGAACTTTTAGTAACCTGTTTCATTTCATCTAAAATAACTGAGGAAACTTACCTAATTTTCACGGGTTTCATTGAGTTTTTATTTGCTAGAAATTGTCAAGTGTTCTAGTTTTAACTCCAGTCCCTTTCATTATAAAATCTAGTAAGTAATCCGGTCAAATTATAGCACGTCGGAACTAGTATATTGTCGCATATTGTATTCGCGGCTTCAGTTATAGTAATTGTTCATTTTGCTGTAAATTCATAAATTTGATATTAAGCAGCATATGGTGTCTATGGGCTAGCCCTATATAAAACAAACGGAAAATGTTTATGAGTTATGTTCTAATGTTCTACTTAGAAAATGACTCTATTAAGGCCGCGGTAACGAATTAAGACGGAGCCGATAGCTCGCATATCTACTGCAGGCGAAATTCGCCAAGAACCGTTAACCACAGCTGCTAACTTTACATTAAATGGTGACTGAAACTGTTGACATGTTCGACCCCTCACTCCGGGAGAGCGGGTTCAAATCCTAGCGCGCACCTCTTAAAAATGTGCGTTTTAAGTTTAAATATCACTTGC
>DWJK01002426.1:0-14667 GCA_018248815.1 Croniades pieria auraria
GCGCGCCATGGATTTGAACCCAGCACCCCCGGAGTGAGAGGCTGAATTTCTTAACCACTAGGCTATCACTGCTTTTAACAATACATACCTACATACACACAATTACCAAGTTAAAAACTCTTTCCTCTCAAACCATTGTTCCCGTTTGTCTTCTAATTTTCTTGCGAGATAGATACACACGAAAAATGTTACATGATTAATAATTTTATCTTTTGCTTACTGGTATGAAAATATGACGTATAAACAAAGGAAATCCAAAAACCCACTTGTGTGGCAAACCACAAGCAATTTAATGCTGGTAATGACGTGTACTTATGTATTACTTAGTTTGTAATAAATTGTTTGCAAGGTATTTTATACAACTCGTGTATCTTAACGATTTATTATTTGGTGCACTTCATAGATTAGTTTAAATTGTTGTTCTACTGTTACTTCTTTTGATCAATTCTTTTATATAATTATCTGAATACAAGAGTAATGATTTAAAGTGACAGCTAGTAAGCTTATAATCCCGCATAACATCGCCCGGATTTGCGAACGAATGAAAAACAGCGTTGCTCGGGGTCCCTTTCCGGGTGAGCGACGACAAAAAGGGGCAATCTATTGCCTCTGTCGACTTCCGAGTTAATCTTTTATACTTTTTCTTTTGTATATCGGAGGCAGTAGTCTTTATTGAAATTATTTGTACGAAAATTCTATTTTATACTGAAAAAATGTTAATGCTACGTTGATTACTAATCCAGTAACATATAATATATTGGAGAGCCTATATATCTATCATTTCTACTGGACGCAAGTTTCTCCCTATAACTGAGATAAACCCGGTGCATACTCTATAACACTGCTCCCGTTCAATGAAAATGCAAATCAGTATCCAATCTGATGGAAGTTTGAAGCAGAATTACCTGGAACATCCAATGATATCTACTGTTAAAGTAGATATGAGCTTCCATAAAATTTTCGAAATTATATTTTATTTACATTTTCCACGAATTACATGCATTACTAATTAAATGAATGAAAACAAAAGTGACACGTGTCAAATCCAAACGGAATGAATAATGAAATAATTAATATTTATACTACTGTTTTTCTTCACTTCGGGTAGGTATTAAGGGAAGATTTGGTGAAAATTTTATAGAGCAAATAATATATAAATGTATTCTACGATTTTTAACAGTATTTGACACAGTGCCTTAGACTTGTGGAAATTATCACTAGCGATCATTCATCCAAATGTCAACCGTGGCCAAGGCTTAACTTTGTAGATAGCGTCCTCCCTACATACATGTCAGTTATATAAGCACGTCATTCTGTGTCTATTAAGTATATACTTTTTTTTAAATCATATCGTTCACAGTGAAGTGATTATACACATATTATATGCACACAAATAATATTCTCACTTCTTAGTACAGAACCTTTCCGGCAATAACTTGCTGAAGCAAGTTCTAGGCTCAGTTGGATCATAATATGTCAATGCTTAATTTGCAGATTCAGTTTTAAATACTATAGACTGTCTTCAGTTTTTTAACAAATTTGAAAGTTGTACAAGTTATCATTAATATAAATTATAAGACATTGATTGTAACGAAGTATGAATCTTTAGGCAGTTAAAATATAGATTCCTAATGTTGTTTCAGAAATATTTTATCATTATATTTTCATAGGTCTATTCTAATAGTTCAGTATCATATACCATCAGTTACTTTTTTATAAATAGTTGTAAAATAGCTGCTAAACTTGCTGAGTTGGTAGTCCTAGGTTTGACATCCTGTTCAGGCAATGTCCTAAGGTGTTCATTTAGCCAAAAGTTTCCTGTAGTTGCTTAACATTTAGATTTATGCCCGGTGTGTGATGATAGGGTCATCCCCGATTGCATGAGATGTATAACCATAATTGGTCAAAAGTGAGAGTTATACACTCCACTGCCTACCACCTCAGGGAAATATAGATGTGATGTTTTGTTATAAACGATTAAGTGTGACTAGTGTTAAACAAAATTATCTAAGTGAGTAATTGAATAGAAGAAAAATGAAAATAATCTTATGAGACACTGTTACAAAATTTAACACCTTCAATTAAACATTTTAAACATGAAAATATGAAGTAAATATTCAATAACAGAAATACTTAGAGGAAATTAGTAAATCATACACTTAATTGGTGTAGATAATACTCTAGATATTGTGTGTAGATAGATAGTCCCGATACAGTTAAATATTGCAAGCAATATAATATGGTTTATAGGATCAACGCTGAGGTCCACAGCAGCCCCTTGTGTTCTTTGGATCACACATTAAAAAATTAGTCCTAGGTGTAATTATTACGTAAAAAAATCAAGCCTTACAAATAGCCACTTAGGCCGTTTATGTACATTTTAGTGTAAGGTAAGTGACAAAATTCCCTATAAACCTGCACTAGAGCAGTACAGAGAACACAATGTCTGTCTGGATGTATGTCATGAGTTGTGAGGAGACATACTCAAGAGTAGGATGATGCATATGTATTGGTATCAAATATGTAAAACCTTTTTTTCTATGCTATCGTATCAGCCATTCCAGTCTACTGCTGGACATAGAACCCTCCAATACCATATCACTGGGCATGATCTACAGCTCTTCATTTCCAAACAATTGCTAGATGCTTTGCTTATATCATTGTTCCATCCAACTGGAGGATGTCCTATGCCGTTTACCGATGATGATAATAGTAAGAATAAAGGTCTTGGGGCAAGCCTCACCCATGGTAAGTATGATGACTGGACTGTTGACTATGCCAATTTGTATCAAATCTCAAATAGGGTGTTCTGTCTGATTTGAACTTTTTGTCACTTATCATATCTTTGAACCAATGATACACAAATTATCATATACTGCAAGTGTTTATGTGTTATAATGCAATAAACACTCTTAATCATTATACAAAGTTAACTAAATGAAATAATGTTTAAACTAAGTGCATAGTGATATCATATAGAAATTGTGAACTAATATATAATCTATTTAATTTTTTCATCACCCTAGGTCCAGGTACCTTACAAATTAAATTTAAGGAAGATATATTGCAAATCTATCAATAATTGTGTAATACATTTTAATTGCAATGAAAAATGCTTAATTTTTAATATAGTTTAATTAAACACAGTATATAATATTTACAGATGGTAAAAATGACAAGTAACCTACAAATTATTTCATTAGTAGACACAAAGAAATATATACACTGCACATCATTTACGTTTCAATCCTGTCAACGTGTGTTCACTGTTTGCTTTCATTTATTTACTTTCATTATAGATAGCAAACGCTTGACGACAAGTCAACGTAAATTTTATAGGTTATTATTTTTTTGCAGGTGCTGGAGCTGTTGGCGCTGTTGCTACACGTTGCTGGGCTGCAGATAGCTGTGGCGTATCTGTAGCCAGAGCTCTAAGCTGCTGTTCAGCTGTTGCATTCACCATTTTCGTAATATTAGCCTTCATCTTATTACGTTCTACAGCTTTTGCTTTACTTTTAACAGGCGCGTTGTTTCTTTTCGTCACTGCCTTTCCTTTTGTTTTCTTTGCTTTAGCACCCGCTGGCAGTTTACTTTTTACTTTCAACTTTCCCTGTGCCATTTTTTCATGAACGAAGTATTTCACCACATGAAAATATCATCAAGAGAAACATTGCAGAAATTTTGACAGTAGTTAACGTGAGTTTGATGTTGACGTTATACGTGACTTTGACGTACTCACAGTTGGCAAGACCTATTGTCTTAAATTCTGTTTTTTAAGCTATTATAATTACACTTGTAACAAAAATAAAATAATAATGTTATTATTATAATCAATACTGTTAGCATCATAAGTCAAATATCTTAAAATGTTTATTGGAAATGACTTTTTTTACAAACTTTTATGGACTCCTTTAGATCGCTTTGAAGAATTTATATTCCATATGCTTATATTATACGGTCCACCTGATTTTGAAACTGCATCGTATAAGAGCAAGTATTTATTTATAAATAGATATACGGTCGTCCAGGCGTTTTTGAAACGAATTTGAAGTAAAATAAATTATAAGATATTTTGTAGCTATACGAATACATTGTCAATATGACCACATATTTTTTATTTTAAATAATAACCTTTAAAATAATGACAAAATATATAAATTGGATATAAATATTATTGTTGTATCGTTGGAGAAGAACTTCGTAATTTAAAACTTATTCATAATGCCTGTTAGGGTAGAGGCCTCTAGCGAAAGTTTTTATTAAATAAGGGCGCAATATAGTTTTAATTGATCCACTTTATTGTTTCATTAATACATTACAATAAATTCTATTCTAATAATAAAGATTTATTATAATTCTATGATAGTATCGAAGTTCATAAGACGTAATTATTTATAAGGCAAAAAAAGACAAATATTTTAAATTACTTTTATTCATAAATCGACTGTTTGTAGTATATGAATTCGAGTTTTAAGTTCAGAAATATACATAATATATAATATCTAAATATATTTTATGTACAGATAAATAGAAAAGTAGTCAAGTATAATCAGCTATCGACAGATTCGAGCGGCGAGAGTGCAGGCAACCGGCGGGAAGCGGTGCGGACGAGGGCGCACCTCGCCATAAAACGTTTAGAAAAATAGATAAATCGCTCAAAAACGTCAGAATCAGTCGAAGGGATAGATGAATTAAGAGCGAGTGTCATCAAAGGCGGCAAACACGCATGAATCGCTGTCCAAACCCGGTTCACGCGTACTCTGTATCCGTGGAGAGAGAACGTTCCGCGGGCGAACGTCTGCCAGCACCCTCGGCCGCTGCGGGTTCCCCCGCTTGTGACTGAGCGTATGCTAGGCTCTTCTGATAGCTAAACAGTTGTCTTTCCAAGGAATAATTTTCAGCCTGAAGAACAGCTACCTCGCGTCTGTAACAAATATTTTTGTTGTCGTAAATTATTCAAACAGGACAAATTATTATTGAAACATGATCCAATAACTATGTTTTGAACATATTTACCTCATTTGATGCGCGTGTAACCGACAAAGATCGTCATAGACATGATAAGTCGCTTGGAAGAGTAAGTAGGTGTCGCCCCATTCGAGACGGACACGAAGATCACCACCTGGGTGCAAAAAAGGGCATCCAGGACGGGAAATGTCATCAACGCGAAGTGCCGTTTCCATCATGAGCCCCTCGTCGGCATTTTCCTGAGCATAATAATGTTCAAAAGGTGCTCCAGGTAATTCATCGGCTTCTCCTTCGCCCGCATTAGAACTGGCGCGGACCAACCATGCTGACCAGCTCACATATCGAAGATGATTACGTGGCACGTGATGCACGTCCCGGTACAGCATATGCAAGCGGACCGTCTCTGAATGCGTATCGCATCGAAGCGCCCACGCTTGCTTGTCACGATCGTAACATGTAGATGTGCGGCCCGCAACAGGTACGGCTAATTCTGCCAATGCTCTCGCCCACAACAGTTCTACCGTCAACCGCACACCTTTATGAAGAAGACGAGACGGCGGTCGAGGCGTCCACGGAGGTGTACGGCCTTCGGTATCACAGACACACTCAAGAGGCCCTGAGTGTATCCTTCGTTCACCTTCGCCGAGTGCGAGCGCATATCGTACGCGACTACGTTGACCTTCTCCAGATAGACGAACGAGACGAAGTGTGAGAGGTTCTTTCCCGCCACCAGTAGCAGAAACTGACCAGTCGAAACCAGCGAAAGCAATCGGAGGTGTATCTAATCTGGGTGCTCGGAGATCACAAGAGTATAGAGTTCTAACGCGCGACATAGTGAGTTCAAGTTGGAATTCGCCGCGGGCGTCCGCGAACTTAGCGTTAAGTTCGGGGATGGAGACGCATCGACCACGCCCCTGAGCGGCGCAGCCTGCACTGAACCGAACTTGCTTGCCAGAGAATCCCTCATTGTTAGTAAAGTGATCTCGGCTAAGCAACGTGAAGGTGAAATCGACGTACACTCGCATACCCTCGCACGAGCCACGCCACACTAGATATACACCTGCAACAAGCGTTTAGTTTTATCATTAAAAATTAAGGCTAATTCGCATTTTCGTCAATTTTGTATAGATAAATAATGAAAGCGGTAGATTCGTTTTTGTTTTTAAGCCTGCACTCATAATTATTTAGCAATAGTAATTTCGTATCATATGTTCTTTGAGCATTTAAAGTGAGACCCGTTAGCAATAAGCAACAAAATTCGTATCAAGACAGCAATCTAGTTATCTGATTTGATTGACTTCCAGTTGACGTAGCCATTGATAGAGTATACTTACCTAAGGAGGTGTCGGTGCGGCTGAACGCGACGGCCCATCGCTGGTGCGCACAGCAAAAGTCCTTGGAGGTGACGTCCCGGTCGGGCTCCCTGGTGGCGGACCGGGTGACGACGAAGGTGAACACATGTGTGTCGGCGCGGTCCTTGAGCCGCGTCGCGCGGTACAGCAGCGCCATGCGCCCGCGCGCCGCACGCCCGCTCCGCCTGCGCCTGAGCAACATTCAGCATCTTAGTCTATGTTCCTTTAAAATACATTTGTTCATATGTTAAAACCTATGGCGTAAACTGTACCAAAATAAAAATAGAACAACTATCTAATCAATGGGGTTATACGTAATTAGATAATTATTTACGTTATCTATTAAACTAAACGCCTTCAACAGTAAACGAATACACAACGAAAATCGATTACTTATTTTACCTACGAAATATTTTTAACAGAACTTTTTACACAAAGTGAAAGGCATTTCGATTATTTTAAATTAGGTTTTTCGGGAAGACGCGGTTATTACAGTATAAAAAAAAAAACAAAATAAACTGCGGGTACCCGATCAAGTAAGCAGAAATTTGCCACGTCTTTGGATTAGGGATGATATTGGCTAATTTTAATCCTCCGTAATGTCGCACAGTCACGGACTTGCTGTGTTGAAAGAACTACCTAACGGAGCGAGCTAACGGTAATGAGATTTCATGGAAATAAGATTAGAAAAATATTTCATCTTCATCTACCCTTTTATTATTCCATTGTTGGGTATGAGACTATTCCTGACTTATAGCCTGCCACGCTGGTCAAATACGGGATGGCAGGTTCGCACGCGTTATATACATATGGAGAACTCTGAGGGTTGTAAGCATTCTTATGTTTTCTTTTATTCTTATATTTCATATTAAATACATTTAATATTATAAGCTTCCTTATATGACAATGCTACTGATAAATATCAGAACTGGACCTTTGAAATAGTTCACTTCACATCGGAATTTCTTTATATTGAAGAAATATTAAAGAAGTTTACGCCATTTTATTCTGTTGCCGTTATGCGTTACTAGCTTTGGGGATTATTTAGTATTGTTTGGTAAATATAGGTACTCAAAGCTTCCACCGTCATATAAAACTACGTAGAGAAAAAAGTATTATTAGAATATTAAATTTCATACCGGTCTTACGTTCAACATGTGTGTCACCAAACAAAATACACAATTATTCTGTAAACTTTTCGCGTGTAGTAAAGTTTTGTTGCATGCAGTAGATGCCATTAGATAACTAAACATCGTCACATATGTCATTCTATACGCGTTGGTAATCGCATGCATTAGCCTGCTTGTCCCGATAGCTGTTGCGTGTCCACTGTAAATCGTTATCACACATTATAGCACGAAATAATCTAGATTCAAATATGTATATATGTATGTAGCGTGTTTAAACTAAAATGTTTCCATTAGAGTAAACATTTTAACTCAACTTATGTATGTACATTCTAAATTAACGGAATCCTAACATTTGCAATGTAAATTCGTTTTGGCCAAAATTCGAATTGTGATCTTTCAAATATTTAGATATAGAACGCGGTTTAAAATTCAACCGTCCACTTCGAGCGTTCTACGTTTAAACGTTTGAGTTAACGTCTTTTTTTTTAAAAAAAGGTGCATTTTATGATTAAATATCACTTACTGTAACGATGAAGAAGCTAATATGAGGGATTCTCGGTGCCTTTAGTTTCTTCATAGCGTTTAACGGTGCTAGCGTGGCATTCCAAGCAAAAGTGACAGCCTTAACCCATCTCATTTTGAGAGGAGACCCGTGTCCAACAGTTGAGCATTAAAAGGGTTGATGCTGATGATTTATAATATATCCAGCGTAAAGAAAAATACATTTTATGATACAGTCCTTTTATATTCGCACTTTTGCCGCTTGGGAGAATGTCGGGTACAGACAAAACCAGATAAATTATTTAGTGACATCAATACTCGCGGTTTTTATAATATGATTTCTAATAATACTTAAGTATATTTCAGTTATGGTTAGAAGTCAGACGATGTTCCGAGAAGTTATTGGAAAAACATTTCATGAAAGCTAATAGGATAGTAATAAATAATAATAATAAAGTAATAATAAAGCTAATCATCATGATGATGATGAAGATGATGAATAGGATAGTTTAGTTTCGAAACTTTATAAAATATTATTATTACATGTTATTATTTATTATTGCTGTACTAAGTATTTGCATGTTAAATTTATTATTGTTTCCGATGACCATTTTTAGTTATTCCTATCGTGAACCTAATGCTTAAAATACGAATGAGATTTAATGCACAAATTATAAACTGAATCGTAGTGTAATATATAAATACATCCAAAAAAAAAGTTACACTATACTTTACATTATTATTATGTTAACTCGTTATTATGTACTAATAATAACATAAAAAACGTAACATCACGCCTGTCATCCCCGAAGAGGTAGGCAGAGAAGTGTAGTACACTCCCACGTTGCACCACTTATGTTTACGTCCCATGGAATAGGTGGTGAATCTATTGCCATACACCGGGCACTGATCCAGACTGCGACTTACTACTAGAAATTCTAAACTAGAAAATTCCAATAGTACCCGACCCGAGATTTGAACCCAGGACCTCCCGATCGGCAGTCGCGCTTTCAACCACTCGACCAACGAGGCAGTGAAATAATAACACCAGTAGCATAAAACATATTAAACAATAAAAAACTCTACAAAAATGTTCGTTATACAATAATTTCGTATACCGAGTTAAAATATGATAATATTTTGAGTAAAATACAGCGGAAATACACCAAACCTTAAACACACATCGCAGTATGGAGCAACTACACCAAAAGTGTAGATTGTTACTGACGGTAAAGGGTAGGTTGCTTACTTGCGGCTTGTCACAGCGACCGCAACGTGCCGAGCTAACAACGTGACTTTACCGCCTACCTACATACACCGAAACCGTCACTTGGTACCAAACAACTAGTCACTAGACAATTAGTCACTAGACAATTAGTCGCTAGACAATTAGTCGCTAGACAATTAGTCGCTAGACAATTAGTCACTAGACAATTAGTCAGTAGACAATTAGTCGCTAGACAATTAGTCGCTAGACAATTAGTCACTAGACAATTAGTCGCTAGACAATTAGTTTACTAGTTAATTAGTCACTATGAATTGACTCTCATATGACTCGGAACTAATTCCAATTTAAAACACATAGTACTCCTTAATTATGAAAAGTTTTATCATGTTTTCAAGGTCAGTTTTGAAAAGAAAAGAATTAAACGCCTCATGAATTATTAATCTAGATTGCGTTTATGAAGAAAGTGATGAATTTAGATGACGTATGCACGTCAGTCCTGTAGGGGAGGTATTTAGCCCTCGGTATTCTTTGCCTAAATAGTCAGGGACCTGCCGTGACGGTATAATAATACTAACATCTAAATCGGTTCACTGATTAATATGTTCCAGTTGCTATTGTCGCAACAAGGTTTTATCGATTTCACGTAAATTGTTATCTGATTTTGGGAGCGTATAGTATGAATAACATAACAGGTTCTAAGAATCCAAAATTCGACGATGAATAAATTTCAAATCATCATCAGCCTATCTTAGTCCACTGCTGGACATAGGCCTCCCTCAATGAGCGCCATCGCGCCCTGTCCTCGGCTCGGCATCCAGCATCTGCCTGCAGCCTTTCGCAGACCGTCATTCCAGCGGGCCGGAGGGCGTCCTAAACTACGTTTGCCGAGCCGCGGTCTCCACTCTAGAACTCGCCTACTCCACTGGTTGTCGGTTCTTCGGCAGATATGCCCAGCCCATTGCCACTTCAGCGAGCTAATCCTTTAAACTATGTCGGTGACTTTGGTTCTCTGTCGGATAGTATATATGTACATATTACAATGTCGTTCGTATATTCAAATAATTCAAATTGAGTACTCAGTCGTTTACAAACGTCGTCTACATAAAAGTTCACTTTTATAAAAAAAATATTGATTAAATGAATGTACTTCAGTTCTACGCGGATGCTCTGTTCGCTGAGTAGGTCGGCTGGGTGGGTCAAACGCGATTTAAATGTTTACAGAAGAAAAACAACAAGCAAAGCAAGCAGCTACAATTCCTAAGTGTATAAAAATTCTCTTCGCTCACTTTACTGCATAAATTTTTGTTTACTTTAAAATATTACTGGCATCTTAATCAAATTTCTAAGAATCATATTTTCTGTTCTCCGAGAATTGTTCTCATTCCTACTTTTATTGAGAAGCATTTTCCTTGCTATATAAGGCTGTGTTGTAGCCGGCCCTCGCAACCTTTTTATGTCTTTGGAAGAGCGTTATTCTGTGACTATAATGCTTATTGGACTTTGGTGTACCATGGTATCATCCAACACTCGAAGGCCCGTGAAGTCTGCTCACCCCCACTTGGTTAGCTTGGCAGACCCTTACTCTTTATATCGGAGAGAAGAACCTGCAGTGGAACAATAAAAAGGATGACGACGATTACGATGAAACTTGAACATGATATTCAAATTAAATTAAAATCAAGCGTCAGCAAAGTATTATCAAGTCGTTCAATAACAGCGCTTGCTCAGGTAAAATTTTCACTTAAGCCCCTTGCGATCGTCAATCGGTATCATCCGTAAATTGTTTTTTAAAACATCGCTTATCAAGATAAAGTTCCAAGTTTCAGAAAAATTCGCTCGCTGATAGGAAAAGTTCAGGCTCTAGAGCTTTCCTCTGCGCTGGTAAAATATGTCGATTTTATTGCTCCTTCCGAAGGCTTCGTTTTGATTAAAAAACAGTCAGAAATCTTTTAAAGTTCGTTAAAAAAACCTCCCGCGTGCTGCCCCCACGAGGGTAGCGGAGTTTGAAAGAAGTTTATTGAAACATCCTAAGGTATACAACTTTTTCCGTATAATCTACGTTAAACACACGGCTTTGCCAAAAGCGATGAAATTATCGCATGCCTCGTAAGACAATAATATTATTTGTAACTGGATATATTAAATGTACAGATTTTGAATTTTCTAAAGTACTAAAAATAAAACTTCAATTGACTATATGCAGACTTGCACTAAATGGGATCACCTATTGTACAAACATTTTGCCTCTTCAGCAAGCACCTGCAGTTGTCTTTATTTCATAACTTAACTGATCGTCAAGGATTACATACGTCCAGTTCTGATTGTGACACTGCTAGTAGAGGCTAGAACCCTATAGTTAAAATTTTTAATTAACATTTCCACGTAGGCAGCATTTAGAGTAATAAAACTTAACATCATCATGCCTCTGATCCTCAAAGAGATAGGCAGAGAAGCATAGTAATGATATGCACCCTGGAGCCGACCGACAATAGCACTTCCCTGCTGCTATTGCGGGGCGGGCTGCGTCTAGTCTAGTGTAATTGTAATTTTTTTTTCTTTTTTTTTATTTATTAGATTTTTATTTTATTTTATTTTATCTATTATTTTAATTTTAATGTGTCTTTTTACTAACATAGGAGAGATTTAAATACTAACACAAAATATAGACTACATGTATGTACCCGGACTGAAATAAAGATTATTATTATTATGATTATTATTATTATAGTACACTCTCACGTTTCACCGGTTATGTTTTATGTCTCATGGAATAGGTGCTGAATCTATTGCCGTACACCGGACACAGATCCAGACCCCGAGCGACTACTAGAAATTTCTGTTAGAAAATTGAAGTTAAAAAAATCCAATAATAACCGACCTAGGATTTAAACCCGGGATCTCTGAATCAACAGCCCCGCTTTGCAAGCACTCGACCAACAAGGCAGTCAATAACATTGAGTGTAGAGCAATTGAAGACGATAATAATTGTTAACTTGAAACGTCCATAATGTGAACGTACATTTCTGGGTGTAATAACCGCGTGTTCATTACTCACTATCGATTGAAGTATCACCTGTTTTTTATCGATTGGCAGCGTTTAATAATTTCGTGCGTTGTTCTGTTTCCACGCCCCGTTACTCCGCTTTCATGACAGTTATGGAAAATTAATGACACGACACGACGGGGCCGCATTCCAAATTATCTACACGAAAAATTTTCCTCCCGATACCCTCTCGTTAGCCAGTAAAATATCGGCGATATTCACCACGATATGTCAACTGTGGAAATTGGAAGAAAATGATGATGTATGATATCGAGCGCAGGACAAAAATTAACACGCCATCCCCGCACGCTGATGTATTTAATTATTGTATATAATCGTTATTTGACAGCCCTATTCATCATCATCATTCATTATCAGCCTATTTCCGTCCACTGCTGGAGATAGGCCTCTCCAATAGCACGCCACTGAGCTCGATTCTCGGCTCGTCGCATCCAACTGCTGCCAGCCACTTTGGGTATATCGTCACTCCACCTAGCTGGAGGGCGTCCTACGCTACGTTTGCCAAGACTTGCCCGAGGTAGACATACTCCCGTACAACCTCGAGAGGGACCCCATTAAGAGCAATCGGTTCCGGGAGGACATGTACATTGAACATTACTTTTGTTTTGTCCAAGTTCATCCGGAGACCGACAGCCCTATTCATAAGAAAAAAAAGACCAGCAATTATTTTTTACATAGAACACAGTTATAACAAATATCTCGAAATGTTGACCCCGTCAGCTCATTTATACACTGCTTATTTATACACCAATCGAATTAATTGGTGTATAAACAGGCAGTGTACGAAAAAAAATGCAAATCACACGTTTAATTTACAAAATTCAAAATAATTTTTTTTTTTCTTACGCCATTTGTCAGTAGAAACTGTATTGATTTATTTAAAGGTTTAAGAATATTTATTATCATCGAAATATTATTACCATTGATAAAGGGTTTACATACATGAGAATTACACTTCGCTTATATTTTAATAACCATATACGTCCAGTTAATGTATATATGTACATATATGGGATTACAAGTTAACAAAGTGGACAATGGAGATAATACTATAGCCCGAGGGTAGATTGATGAAGAATGTTTTCATCTAGTGAGCCTGGATGCGGCACTACACATGTGTTTATTTTGTTCATCATTTAGATTTGTATTTAATCTTTGGGATATTATTATTTATTATGTAAGTACAATTTTGTTTGGTTTGCTACAACAATAAAATAATATATATTTATCCAGCGATTTATTAATGGAATAAACCTAAAACTATTATAAATTATTTCAATTATATTTTAATGTTCAGAACACATTCAATCTGAAAAAATGTTTTACTTAATTATTTAAGATGAATAAGACTGTAGCATGTACGGTTAATTACATTTTAAAATTAATTACTAAGCTCAGAAAACAAAAGCATGGCTACCACAACAATTGCATTGCTTTATAGAACTTAAGTGTTGAAGTATTTTCAATGAATTATTAAATGTTTTTCTGAAAAGTGCATTTCACCAACAAAAAAATTTTCAGCAGTTCAAGTAGTTCATTGTCAAAAAATTTTAAATTTTAATACGATTAAAATATGCCATCACTATAAATAACAAAAGGAGAGAAAAAGTATTAATGCGTTTCTAGTGCTGAAATTAAAACGAAGTAAGTAGAAATTAACATCATTAATGTCAGAAGTAATAAAAGAATTATTACCAAGGGTGTGTAAGTGAGTGTATCCCCGTAGTGAAACCGCGAGGCCAAGTAATCTTGCAACAGTTCGTAATTCGATTTAAGTTGCAAACTTTGCGGGCCTTAATTATGTTTTCACGTAAAACCATTCGAAGGGTTGCCGCTGAACGAGAACAACAAATAAAACTGATCTTATTCAGATCACAGTAGAGCTTAATTTCCTTTGTGCGAAACAATCACAAACTTTTATTGAGCCAAAACTTCCCCTTTCTTAGTAATTGTTAGTTTAGGTACTGTTCCTTTAAAAGAGTTACTTGTCCACTCTCGACGGGTTCATGCAAGTTGAGGAAAAATGAAATTCAACATGAGATATTATTTACAATTAAAATTAAGTAAGTGTATTTATATTTGTACCTGTCATGACGTTTGCTAAGTCGCGGTCTCCACTCCAGAACACGTCTTCTCCAGCGGCTGATGGTTCTGCGACAGATTTAACCAGCCCACTGCCACTTCCGCTTGCTAATCCTTTGAGCTGTATCGATAACTTTGGTTCTCTGTCGGATCGCCCCATTTCTGATGCGACCCTTTACACGCCGAGTATAGCCCTTTCCATAGCTCACTGTGCGACTTTAAATTGGTGGACCAGTCGCACCGTCAGCGTCCACGTCTCGGCTCCGTTGGTTACGACAGGTAGAACGCACTCATTAAAGACTTTTGTCTTTAGGCTTTGTGGTATGGGTGACGAAAAGACTT
>DWJK01002427.1:0-14665 GCA_018248815.1 Croniades pieria auraria
CTCACTCCGGGGGTACTGGGTTCAAATCCATGGCGCGCACCTCTTCACAAAAGTGTTTTATAAGTTTAAATATCACTTGCTAACATTGAAGAAAAACATTGTGAGGAAACCTGCACACCTTAGAATTTACATAAAAAAAAATCTAAGTTGTGCGAAGTCTGAGAAGCTGCACTCGGCCTGTGTGGCAGATAATAATAATAATTGACCCATTTGTCATTCCACTGTTGGAATATGGGTCTTCTCTCATATTGAGAGGGTTAAAGCCATAGTCTGCCACACTGGCCAAGTGCAGGTTGGCAGACTTCACACAACTTAGAAAATTTGGGTTGCAGACTATGACCTTAACCCTCTCAATTTAAGAGGAGACCTGTATTCCAACAGTGGAATAATACATGGGTTGAATATTATTTTTATTTCATTAAACTCATGTTCATTGTTTCAGGCACTGAAAATGCCACAAGACCGGCGTAAGACTCCCTTTAGTGGGAAGGCAAAAAAACAACAGCTGCAAGCCAGGAAACAGAACAGACACATCCTTGTGCACAGAGAGTTGTGTATGTGATTACAATTTATATAAACGAATAATATTTATGTCTATTCTAGAAACATCCAAACACTTTACTGCGACACTTTGAAAATCAAATACAGAAACTCATTTTTGGGAATCATAAATACACCCAGATGAAACCCAATATATTGCCACAAATAAAATCTTGCTTACAAGGCAATTCATTATAAATTTGTAATTTAGGCCTCTTTTAATGTACTATCAATATGTTTTCATGCACATAATGGCCTAGTTCCATATAACTTACACCTATGATTGAGATGACACAGCAATTGATTACTTGACTAACTTTGAACAAGGCCTGTGGGCACAATCAGCCTTCAGCCAGCTAGCACACCCTGAGTGTTCGGACTCAAGCTGTCCATAACCAAATCAAAAAGAAAACTAAAAAAACATGTTAGATCTATTTCATGTTGAAATTGTTAATCCAGTGTTGCTTCTTTGTCTCTCAGTTATGATCTGCAAGCTTTTTATTTTTTACAGTAGGGAGTGGGGGTAACAGGGCTTTACAATGTTGTCTGATAATTGGTGAAATGTAAGTTACTTAACAGTGTTTTCCTTTATTCCCAATTTATTACTCGGTGTTATCCCTCTATGTACTTCACATTGAAATAATATAACAACAGTTTTGACAATGATACCGGCCATGCCTAATTTGAAAGGAAACTATATTAGTTTTTATATTTACATAAAAAAAAACTCATTCTGCCTTAGTATGTCTAACAATACAGAGCTATTAAATGTGAAAAGCATTTGTGACATTCTAGTTATGTTACCCTTATTGGACTGTCACTGCACTACATTACTGGACATCTACAGCATTAGTCTGATGTTCCTACAGCTGGTTTAGGGGCTCCGTCGCACGACGTGGTCTCTGTCAACTTCCACAAAGCGATGCGCGGCCGCGGCGACACCAGCCGATACGCACTCATGTTCTTCCGGGAGACAGACGAGGAGCTGAAGATTAAGAAGGAAGAGGCTTTGTAAGTTTGTTTAACTAGACATTACTACGTCCTTAACTGATTGTTAGCTCATATTCTTTCATTTATAGGCCATTGTACAGCTAATTCACCCCTACATTTTTCTCCCACCATAGAACAGGAAGTGAGTCTATTGCCATACGAGTACATGTGGAACAGATCGAGACTCTGAGTTATTACTAAGAACTTCAAGTTAGAAAACCTAATAATCATATGCTTGGGAATTGAACCCAGGACCTCTAGCTCCCCAGCTGTGCTTACAACCATACAACCAATCAAAAATAATGATTTAATCTTAAGCAGTAATGATGCCTGAGTACAGTGCTCACAAACTTTTTCCATTCCTCTTTTTACCAATTTACAATGGTGACAATGTATTAAATTTCGCATCTATCATAAGACTAATAATGATTAATATTTTTTACAGGAAAGCCCTGAACCCAGTATCAGAGAAGGAATTGGAGATTGATCCATCAGACCTCTTCCCTGAGGAAATATCGTTCCCGAAACGGCCGCCATGGAACTTCGAGATGACACCAGCACAGCTGGACGTTCAGGAACAAAAATACTTCAGGGTAACAAAACCATTCCTTTGCCTACTATGTCCTAAGAATGAACAGCCAGCCATGTACTTATCCAATATCTGCAAATAATCACCTATAATCCATATAATCAAGTATGGATATAAGTATTTAATGCACAGTAACAATCTACTTTCTAAGGGAGTAGACCCTGGATTTTTATAAATAGAAGATTGACCTGTGAGATTGTATCATGCATAGGATAATACCAGAAAAAATTATGTTGCAAGATTGAGAAAATTTTTGATCATGTAACTGCCACAGTCCAGTGAAACAAAGCAAACAAGGTGAGAAATTTTCTTAAGAATTTTGTACTAATGGCTTTAAGGATTCAAGTGATCGTCAATGGTATCATTCCATGACTGATAATGTAATTATTTTTGTTCGTTTTTTCTTTCTCTTTCAACCCTTTTATCATTTCTCTGTTGTAATATGAGTCTCCTCTCTTATTAAAAAGGTTAAGGCCATAGTACCCACCCCCACACCCTCTGTACTATTTAGTAGCAAAAATTATAGTCAACTTGTCTCATTTAGGATTATGTCCAACAACTGCAAGGGTCTACCCACTGGCCCGACATGTCCTATTTCGAGCTGAACCTGGAGACCTGGAGACAGCTCTGGCGGGTTCTGGAAATGTGCGATATCCTGCTGCTTATTGTTGATGTTCGATTTGCTGTAAGTAATATTTAAGAAACTTAAAAATATTTTATAGCCGGATTTAAATAGTAAAATACTTAATAGCACTGTAGTTCATAAAAAATAACAAAACATTATGAGATTCTAATTGGCAGTAATCAAAGTAGGGGATCCTGTGAAGGATTCATGTGTATTTAAAAAAAACGTGCTTAATGGTAAGGAAAATTGTCCAATATGGTAATGTTAATTGTGATTATTTCCGACAGTGGTCACAAGTAAATTTACATACATTCATATACTTATATCTTTACACCAGGTCCCTTACAGGTAGGCAGTGAGCACAGATTAATTTGGCACAAATCAATGTCTTTAATTGATACACATTATATTGATGAAGTCGTTTAACCTCTTAAGAATATAAGCAAATTTGCTATTACAAACACCAATTTATTATTTATTTTCTTGACAGGGAATGATGTTCCCTCCATCGCTGTACGAGTATGTGGTGAAGCAGCAAAAGAAGAACATGATTTTAGTACTCAACAAGATCGACCTCGTGCCAGCCGCGGCCGTTGCCGCGTGGCAGCAGTACCTCAGCAACAGGTGCCCCGGCCTCCGAGTGGTGTATTTCACATCTTGCCCTTGATACAATTTAGCCGGAGGGACAAGTGATAAAGCCGGTCAGTTAACGATAATTGAGTAGTCAATAATATCCTAAGAGAAGTCATTAAATTCTGAGAGTTTATTTCTTTTGAAATGTCATCTATGTATATTTTCAGTAATATTTTTTGAATTTGAATTTATTATTATTTCAAAAATTAACTAAGAATATGTTATGCTTGCATGCGTTATGGTAAAATTATTATTTAATTATACATTGCTACATAAATAACTACACCTTCAGGTCTCCAAGTGCGCAGACGCAAGGGCCGACAGCGGATGTGCGCGGAGGGCGCCACCAAGATCCTGGAGGCGTGCAAGGACATCGTTGCCGGGGAGGTGGACCTCAGCTCCTGGGAGAACAAGATCAAGGAGGAAACTAACCAGGAGTTCGACGACGACGAACAGGCGCAAGTGGGTGAGTGCAACTAAATATAAAATTACCACAAGTTGTCAACAGATGGCGGTGTTGACATTCTAAATCACAATTTCTTTTAACATTACATGTATATTGCGATTGAAAAATACTACAACTGCTAACGAGCTTATTTCTCGTCTGTACAACGAGGAGACGGCTTATACAAGTCTCTGGCTTAAAACACTCTCGTTTGTTTATTTATTTATTTGTGTTTCTATTTTTTTGTCTGTGTGAAATTAGAAACGAGTCTTGAAAAACACTATCCTCCAGTTTAATCACCGGTTCCAGGAGAAACGATCCTAGAGAAGGCGGACACGACGTACTACACGCACGAGAGGTACAAGAACGGAGTGCTGACGATCGGCTGCGTGGGGCAGCCCAACGTGGGCAAGTCGTCGCTGATGAACGCCGTGATGGGCCGCAAGGTGGTGTCGGTGTCGCGCACGCCGGGACACACCAAGCACTTCCAGACCATCTTCCTCACGCCACAGGTGATATACATTTCCTTTCCATCATTATTATTATTATTGTTTTGACTACAATTTGTGATTATAACTTGACATTTTGACGCTAATAATCGTTAAAACTATATTATGTCTAAATAGTTTGACATCCCATGCCAATATTGATCAAACATATTTGTACTTTAAAATTTTTGTAACCACCATATTTGACTCAATGAATTATTATTATTATTATGAAAAATATTTCCAATTCCCTGTACCCCGCTGACCGTTGTAGATCTTGTAACATCTAAAATTCTAGGAAAACTCAAGAACTAAAGTCCTCTCGAACGGAGTCACGGGATGCAATAAGTATCGATGTAAAATGCAAAGTAAACACAGCAGAAATATATACTTTCTGTAAGTACAGAAATATTTGCCACTCAGTGCTCTCTAGCTAGCTTTCTAGCTAACCTCCCTACCAACTGTGGACCTGGCATAGCTGTGATCATATATTTTTATATACATATATCCCCTATTCTTGCAACCTGCCTTATCTAGGCATTTAGCTTGTGGTCAAGTCATTATAGTTGATGATATAATAATAATAATAAAATGCTATGTACAATGTGTATCTGCTCCCAGGTCCGCCTGTGCGACTGTCCAGGTCTCGTGTTTCCGTCGCTGGTGCCGCGCTCCATCCAGATCCTGATGGGCTCGTACCCCATAGCTCATCTGCGGGAGCCCTACACCGCGATCAGGTATATTGTATCAGTTTGTTTATGAGATTAATAGTACTAATGTCATGGGATACCTTCACACACAGACCTCAGATCCCAAAGTAAGCATTAAGAGAGCCTGTGTTATGGTAAGCAGTCAGCTGATAAACTACACACATATGTATAAATATATACTTATACAGATATTTTTACACCCAGATACAGAGCAAATACTTGTGCTCAACCTACAAATATTTTGTCTGGGTGGGAATCCACCCACAACCACCAACACAACAGTCAGGTTTATTGAGAATACTCAGGTTCGATCACCAGGTACTATTCCCCAAAAATTCCCAGTAACAGCTCAGAGTCTGGATTCGCGTACGGTTTATGACAATAGATTCATTACCTGTTCAATAGTAGGACGTAAGTTCAACGGGGAATTGTGGAAGTGTACTACACTTCTCTGCCTACAATTTTGGATTGATACACACCTGATGTTACGTTTATAAGCAATTGATTATTTTTATTTTTTTAAAATGCCTACCTACTTACTACTGCTCAGGTACTTGGCAGAGAGGCTGGACCTGCCGCGGTTGCTGCGCATCGACCACCCCGAGAACGACGACACCTGGTCTCCGCGAGACATCTGCGACGGCTGGGCGCTCAAGAGGGGCTACCTCACCGCAAAGGCGGCCCGGTAACTGCCACATACATAAAAAAACTTGAACTGTCTATTTCATCATTATCAGCCTATTGCAGTCCACTTTTGGACATAGGCCTCCCACAATGAGCGCCATTGCGCCCTGTCCTCGCTTTGCTAGCCTATTTGTATTATCAAAATAAGTGTTTCAATGTGTATGTGTATATGAGTAAGTATATACGTCATTTGGAACAATAATGCAATGTTTAAATTTTTGCCTGTCTGTCTGTATGTTTGTTAAGGGTAATCACAGAAAGGGCTGAATCGATTTCAATGTATCTTTCACTGACAGATAGCTGATGTTATGTTATGTTTTTGTTTTAAAAAAGTTTTAGGGTTCTATACAAAAACTTTTTATATATTCTTTCTTTCTATACAAAACCCTTGAAATGGGTTTGGATAATCTATAAATTGGGGGATAATGTGTATGATCATCTATTAGTTAAATTTTATTAGCCAGTTTCTCTAATGTATATTTTCAAAACTCTAAAGCTCTTTACTCACGGTAGGTGAACATTATGAAATTTTTTTATACATAATATTCACTATATAAAATAATTTTATTCCAGATTGGACACATACAGAGCGGCCAACAGTTTACTGAGAATGGCCTTGGACGGCAAGATATGTCTGTGGCTTCGGCCGCCAAAGTTCAGCGAAGACAGAGGTATGTAAATAATTATATAAGAACCATAAATTTGGGTTCTTTGATGCATGGCACTGAAACATGGGTAAAAAAAATGTATTTCCGAGTATGATCACAAACAGCAGGACTGACAACTGACATGTTGGTTCCATGGTTAGCGATTCAGCTGTCAGCAGTTGAGCCGCGGGTTATGGCTTTGATTCCAACCCACGACAAACATTTATGTGAATAATATGAGTATCCGAGTATTTTAGGTGTGACAGAAGTGTATATAGTTAGTTAGTATATCTTTAATTTTAAAAATACAATTTCGAGGCGGCACTTGTTAGATTGTTTTGGCTAACAAAATCCTGCCTTCAATTTTCAACCATGTTAAATCTTTTTCATATTCGATTTGTTTTCAGAAAAGTACGAAACGTGCGCCGAAATAAAATACATAAAGTGGGTTCAAGCTCTAACCAATGACGATGGCAGCGGCAGCGACAGCAGCGACTGTAGCGACAGCGGAGACTCCGCCCCCGGCGACAGCGACGCCGCCGACGACGAGCCCAGCGACAGCGACGGCGACCAGCGCAGCGCCATCTGCAACAAGTTCGCCGCACTGCTCAACGAATAGCTCGCCTACTTCCGTTGCAACCCAACAGATGGCGTTTCTAGTTTTCTGAATCACAAACTCATTTATTCCGCAATTAAAAGGTTTATTGGCTCAATAGTGTGATTGTGCCAAATTATATAATCGCTATATGATTTGATTAACCTTTTCGAAAGCATTTATGACGTCATAAGACGGAGATATAGTGCATATGTATGCTGTGTTGTGTTGAAAGGAACTTCTTTTTAATGTGAATTTTTGTGTATTTTCCTTTTTCTTTCTTCTCGTGCAATGCGTTATGATTCCGTGGAAGAAATTTGTAAGTATTAGCTCGAAGCAGTTTAATTTTTTTCTTGACTTGCCCGCTCGAACTAACATTCAAGTGGTTAGATAGATCTTCGGATAGTTTTGTTATTAAAAGATTAATTTTAAGTAAAAATTCTAAGCATAGAACATTACTGATAATCTTCTGTTATTGGTGTTGCAATATTCCGTTCAAATAGACGTGACAACTCATATTTATTGTTTAACGGAGGTAAGTCGATCACATAAGTGTATATGATCGCCATATTTATCATAGGACAGTTGTACATATTGTGTGCATAACCATTATAATAAACGTATCTGTAACTTCAAAGTCAATCAAAATACGTGTAGTCCACAATAAAAATAATTGTGTAGTACATCTAGATGACAGAATCGTTTTTCAATTGCGAAAATCCTGTTTATATTTCTAGCGATTTTAATTTAAAACATGAAGTAACGAAACAAGTTATATGTACTTAGAATATTATTCCTATATTATACATATAAACAAACGTTTAGCGCCCGCTAATTGAGGGCATTTTGCAATGTACCAATGATTTTTCTTGATTTTCTCATTATAGTAAAACTTCACTGCGAGTAATAGAACGCCATCTGTGCTAGTTTAACGTCAATAGTTTTCGCTGCTAATATCACATGTTGCCCGATACAGCTTTCTCCTTGTATAATACCCCAAGTCTTTGTTTTCCCGCTTTTGGGTGAAAACGATTAATTACTTATTATTTATTAGAGCGAAAGATTGGCGCCTTTTAAAATTTGTTACATAATGATTTTAAAATCGCTACGTTGATGTATTTTTAAGATACAGTATTTTCCTATCCAACAAAGTAGGGTAGTTTTAAAATGAACTGCTTTTTAATAAAAAAATGTTATTAAGGTAACTTGTATTGAAATGTGTTAATTAATTTAGGCTTAATACTATTTGTTGCGTAATAAAATATATGCTATTTATTACAACGCTGTTTGATTTTATTTAATGGTTTAAAAAATTACTACTTCATTGGTTGAGTGGTTGCAAGCGCGACTGCTGATCTGGAGGTGCTGGCCTCAAATCCCTGTTCGGGCACCTGTAGATCTAGTAGAAAACTCTACTAGTAGCTTTGTCACTGAATCTGGGCCCGGTGTATAGAAATAGGCTAACACCTATTCCATCGTGGGACAAACGTAACTGGTCAAACATGGGAGTGTTCTGTACTCTTCTGCCTACATTTACCGGGATTACAGGCGAGAGGATACAAAATAAAACTCAACCTTGGTGTAAAACGGCAGTATACTTAGCAATCCACATATTTGTTATAATATTTCGATTATTACAATAAAAAACAAGACACCTTCCTTCATTAATAAATATAAATTCTTTTCTTCACCTATCCCCCTTCCCTACACCCTCTCATTCTGTAGCTGCTGAAAAGTCATCCAGGCATTGGAAGCGTATAAATGATCAATAAATCATATAATACTCGGAGAATTAAGTCTCGAATGACTTCATTACACGTTCATCCTCCGACTACTGTAGCATGAACAATTTGTAGGTATAACATATTCACATTGCAGTTGCCCAATGACTGTAGTCTTCAATGGAAATAGTACACGAATTTATTATTCATGGTCATCCATCTACTGGACGTAGCCGGCAATACTAATAGTAAGTTTCATAATTAACAATATGTTTAGAAGGATAAAAAGTCGTGGAATTGAAAATGTTTACCAAGCTATTGAATATTCTATGTAATTCTAAAGCTGTATTTGTGAGCTGTAACAAGGAATGATATCACACGCCTCAAGCATCCCCAAGGCCTCATAATGATAACGACACTTAACTAAAACAGCCGATTTTTGTGTTCTCATCTGTTAGTGCTGGAATATTTTTACACCTACTTTTATCTGTCAACTCTTGTTTCAGAGGCATCAAAAGCCGAGTAATGATAACTATTAAAATGCATCACATTACAATTATTCACTAAATATACTTATACCTTTTATTGAATAAATATTTTTCTATTTGCATAACCATACACATCTGGCACACATACAGCCAAAGAAACTTGAACATACAGAAATAGTTGAGATATAGAAATAGTACGTTTTAACTGGTTAAAAAATATATATTTTAATTTAACTCCATTACAGTTTTATTATATCTATACAAATATAGTTATAGAATATAAATAAATAATGTACACAATTCAAAAGCACACCGTTCTTCTATGTCTCTCCGTTACGTGATACTCTCTCGTTGATTACACACTATTTAATAAAATACATTTTATTCCATAATTATTAAAGTTATTTCTTACATGTATCTATATAAGTCAAGCTGCACGACTGTATATACATAAATGATCAAAAATCTTATCCTTTTTTTACATTAAAAAATTTTTCTCTTTTAGAACTGTGCAATATCTTTTTTTTTTCCTGATTGTCCTCATTTACGGTCTCACTACTTTTTCCTCTCTAAATAATCATGGTTCCTAGTGCTTTCCACGGTCATAACACTTTGTCCTTTGTCACATACATTCCACAGGTGAAGTATATGTATTCACAGTCGCGCGTCGCAGTCCGTACGTGCACGTGCGCGTCAGTGCCGCTCGGGGCGGGCGGCGCGCGGCGGGCGGGCGGCGCGCTCGGGGCGGGCGGCGCGCGGCGGGCGGGCGGCGCGCAGGTGGCGCAGCGCGCAGCGCGCCGCCGTGCCCTTGGCGATGCGGTAGTTGCGGCCGATGCCCTTGAAGGCGCCGCGCCCGAACACCTCCACGCACACGCGCACGCGGCGCCCGTCCGCCAGTCGCTCCGGCTTGCTGCACAAAAATTATGCAGATATATTATACATTTCCACTTCAAAAACGATACCATATTCCATTTCCTACGTAAAAATATCTTGTTATTTACATATGTAAACATGTATATTGTTATGTACATATGTATGTATGGAGCTTACTTTTAGATTGGATGACCGTACGTACAAAGATATAATTAACATCCATATAAAGCCACACCTGTCGTACTTGCACCTTTAATCAATATTCCTACTGCATTCCAAAATCGTATCTTAAAATCCACAAATATCAGCAACACTATATCAACTACTAAAAACCACACTACAATATTTAATCTGATACAATACCGCCTCAGCAAGCCTACAAAATTACAATTATTCCACCCCAAATAAAGTTAAAATCTAAATCTATGCACTTCGGAGAAATAAATCATCGTTTCCCTTCGTACCCTTATACCATTGCACTAGTGGAACACAAATTGTCCAAATAAAAAAATCATAGTGCGAACGAATGTGTCTCACCCGAACTTGGCGGTGTCGGGCTCGGCCTCCAGCAGCTCGCGCACGGGCGACTTGGGCGCGGCGGCGCTGAAGGCCTCCAGCTCGGCGCCCATGAGCCGCACGTAGGACGCCCACACCGCGCCCAGCGACATGCCTGCCGCCACACATGTCTTTACATTATACGTCTATACTAAGATTTTGGGGACCTATTCAAATAACTGGACAATGAAAATATTGCTCATTGTAAATTGTATTACATTTCAATTGAAATATTACACAAAGGTAGATTAATTAGACTTAAACTTTACTTGATATGTCTTTGGGATCTAAAATTTCTAGGACCTCCGGGGCAGGGATTAAAGTTAGCATTATATTTGTAACACCGTTGTATACATAATGTTTACAATAAATGAATTCAATTAAACAAAAACACAATGTTTAGTAAATCGAATGTCTTTTTAGTCCAGTAATCGACGCTGACTACTAATTATAAGTCAAAAGTTGTGATTACCATTCTTACCTAAGAAAAGTAGCAAAAGTGTTTACCCGAATTTAATACCTTAATATAAATTGATCTATGTAAACATGTAGTTAAAAATACTAAACGTACATATATCTATAATAAGCAGTGATAGCCTAGTGGTTAAGAATTCAGCCTTTCACTCTGGGAGTGCTGGGTTCAAATCCATGGCGCGCACCTATTTACAAAAGTGCGTTTGAAATTTAAATATCACTTGCTAACGGTGAAGGAAAACATCGTGAGGAAACCTGCATGCCTTAGAATAAAAAATAAAAAAAAAGTTTCTAAAGGCGTGTGAACTCCGCCAACCCGCACTTGGCCAGCGTGTAGGACTACGGCCTTAACCCTCTCAATATGGGATAAGACTCATATTCCAACAGTGGAATGTAAATGGGTCAATAAAAAAAAAAAAAATGTGTATTTAGTAATTTAGTTTCTAAAACTAGACTATCTATCGTAAAACGTAAAAGAACTATGTCTTATGTAACGTCTCAGTAGCTACCTTAAGAGGCTAAGATTTTTGGATAAGAACTTGGCCTTCATTTTAAGTTTTTTAATAGATTTATTAGCGTTGTTATTAAAAAGGTAGTAATGTGAACAAGTTAAAGATTATATTTTAAATTTTTTAATAGATAAATAAAATTGTTTCTTCTAGTTAATTTTGCACTGTTCATTTTTGTTTTGCTCAATGAATCGAAATATTAGGGCACATTTTTACAAGTTCTATAAAACCAACATTTTGGTTCAGCCATTAGCGAAGTATGCATAATGTGTGATATGTAATCAGGACGCGACCACATCTGAACCTGCGAGACTGTTGCATGTTGGCAACTGGGAATGAATCGTGACAATATGAGAAATAATTGAAAATTCCCATCGCAATTCTGACGTAAAGAGGGAAAATAAAAATTCGATTATTCAGAATCGTTTTATTATTTATACAAATAATTAAAGTCAGTCGGTTCTTTTGAACAGGAGACGCATTTGGCACTTTGTTCACTAATTAATATGGCTCATAAAATACAGAGAAGTCTATTAAAATGACACGAAATTAAGAGCTCTGACTGTAATTGTGCTTGTTGGAAACTTATGAGTAAATTAATAAACAACTTCTACATAAAAGTAAGCGTATTTCATTTAGTTTAATAGTTTAAAGTCGCCGGTTTCAGGCAGAGTTCTTCATTAAGTGCTATACTTACTGCTTACTTCAGTTCCATGTGAATTTAATGTTTTATTAAGTTGACCATAATGTGTGTCTTCAACAGAAACGAGTTCGAGAAAGAACAAATCTCGTGTTTTAAAAGATGCTTGAATCTGATAAATTTGAGTAAATGCGCTGTACAAAAGGTAAATACAATCTCTACAAAGGACTTAACTCTACGTATCTACAATGTTTTTCTTGACATATATTTACAATGAGGTTTGAAATATGACAATATTAATAACCTAAGACAAAATTCACTACGTACATGAAAGCATGTACATAGTTCAACAAGATATGGCAAGAAAGTGAAACTAGACAGACCTTGATACAAGATCCCAACAATTTTGTACAAAATATTTAAATTTAATTATAAATCTATTTACAAAACAGTTTCTTATATTAAACGTATTCTTCGGACGGCTTGGGCGTGCCGTTTGGAAGTCTCAGCGAGGAAGACATTCGTCCATTGACTGAATCTGGTAGTTCAGCGATGTCTTTAAAAACTCCTATCATACTTTCAAAGTTAGGACCCCAGTTCAGTAGATAATCCCAGCCGAGGGGCGCCGGTGCCGGAGAGCCGTTGGCTTGTCGGTACAGCGCTGAGCCGACGTGGGGAGCCAAGTCATCGTCCGAAGCGACTAAGGTGCTCAGTGAGCCTCGAAACGAAGAATCGAAGCTTTCGTAAGGAGGTGGTAATATAGGTTTTTTATTGTTACTTCCGCTGCTCACGTTCTGTCTTCTCACATCTTCGGGCTTGTCTGCACTGATGCTGTTATTGTCGTATTCTATTTCTGAACATGTGAAACTGTCATTCCCACTCTCATCGTCAGAACCTGTAGAACTCCTATTGTCCACCGGCGGCGAATGATGCCTATGGGACATGTGATGACTAACTCCACCGCCTCGGGGTGCCTCGCTAGAACTAGACACTGCATCTAGGGTGGAAACTAGACTCGAAGTCCGCTGTCTAGCGTTCATTCTTTCGATTTCTTCCGCAGTTAAGCCCACCGCGCCCGATCCTACGGACACTACTTGTGGCACTTGAGGTGGCGCGCTAGGCGTTTTCCTACCGGCGGATGAACTCTGCCCACTCAGCTGCGACATTACTGGACTATTTAGGCTACGCTCACTATTACTGTGTAAAGCATCTTTACCAACTCCTCCAGAACTCGAAGTTGTAGCTAACAAGGCGCTTTGCAATGGTTTCCCTGATATATCGTGAAGCGTGAGAATCCTTGGTTGCTGACTTAATTCACTGCTTGGAGAAAGCCGGGCAAGTGGTGTAGTCTGATGTTGTCTAGGTTGAGGAGGTGGTTGAGATGATTGTGGTATGACACGCGGCGGATACCCACTCGGATGATGCGGTGAATGCCTGTGCTGAGGAGTTTGATGTTTGTGATGATATCCTGCTAAAGGTGGAGGAGTGGCTTTATACTTCCGAACCCCAGCAGCTTCACGGAAGCCCTTGTAATGGTAAACAATATCAATATCAGATGGAGCTATTGAACTCGCGTTCTCAAGGTCGTAGTGTTCCGGTACTTCTGAATTTAAATCCATGCCACTAGGATGGTCATGAGTGTGATGTGAAGTGTTTGTTGATGGGGGCGGCGGAGGGTGGTGGTCTTCTCTTAGTGCTGGACTTTTTCCTACTACTTCTCTTTCTATTATATCTGGACGTTGCGGTCTCGGTGGATCTATATTCATAATCTCGCGATCTTTGTATTTCTTTGATAGTAATTCCGGTCCAACTATATGGCCGACGTTACGCATTATATCGGCGTTATCAGACATGTAACTGTTAAGACTTGTCTCGTTGTTATGTATGTTGCGATTCATGAGACTATCATTAGTTCCCGCTATCAGATTTGGAGCATTAAGCATAGCAGGACCACCATTTTGCTTGGTATGCGACAGACTGCTTTTACCAGTGGGGATATTACCTTTTTCTTTCTTCTGCTTTCGAAGTCGAAATACGATGAAAGAAACTAGTATGGCAACAATTAAAATGATGAAGAATGATATAACGAGTGTGATTCCGATACTTAATGGATCTGGGTTTTGAGTCAAACCAGCGCCAAAAGCACTGTGACATCCGCTGATTATCTTTCCTTTGCGCAATACGTCTTTAAAAATACTTCCGTTACCCATAAAGGGTTGAATTTCGTTATTGATAGAAAAATTCGCCAGACATCCCTCAAATTTGTTGGTAGTCGAGATCCATTCGGCTTTAACTCCTCCCAATGAAACTATTGTTAAATATGGATCCAAGAAATCATGTACACTTGCTGCATCAAGCTCTTCTCCAAGGTTCTTACTGTCAACGGTCAAACGTATACTTCTTCCGTGAGCTACTAATGTAACATTATGCCAGTTGCCATCCGAAGCATCTGGTTGGTC
>DWJK01002428.1:0-14665 GCA_018248815.1 Croniades pieria auraria
AGGGGCGCACAAAGCCGAAGTACAATGACTAAAACATGACCTTCATTGAGTGTATGTATATACCTTATAATGAATAACAGAATTTGAATTGAATTGAATTGAATTAAACAACTTGCAAAACTTTTAAAAGTGTTCCGTGAAATTGTGTTTTATTTGATTAGTTTAACGTCTTTAGTGACACTCCTTATAAGATTTGCATAGTATCCTAAAAAGGCTTGACCTGAGACCTGTTCAGATAAAGATTCGTTAAGGGATATTATTCGCGATCTAATAATATTATCATAATGTACGTATGTAAGTTTAAGAGACTGATCGAATTCAATATCGATTAATCGATCATTTATCGATTCGTTCGATAATTGGTCTAGCGGTCGCCCAATTGGGTAGCAGTCATTTGTAGCAATAATTGTACATTGGCGGCTAAGTGCTCATTGCAGCGAACCGCTAATTCCAATTGGTAAAAGGAAAAAGTTTTACTATAAATGATACAGTTGCTGCTTTTTTAAGTATTTAAGTTATGATTAGCATTTACCTGAATTAGCTGTACCAAATACAGCTTGTATATTACTTGCGTTACGATAAAACTATAATTTACGAAAAAGCTTATCTCGTTGGTCGAGTGGTTGCAAGCGCAACTACCGATCGGGCGGTCCTGGGTTCAAATCCCGGGTCGAGTACTATTAGATTTTTCTAATTTAGAATTGTTAGTAGTGACTCGGAGTCTGGATCTGTGCTCGATGTATAGTAATAGGCTCACCACCTATTCCATGGAACTTAAACTATTTCTATTAAGTTGTCAAGTGTGAAATGCTAGCTCCATTTCACACTTCAATTCCATACATGTTACAAGCTATCAAACTGGCATTTCAAGAGTTCATCGATTACGGTGACCCAGGCTTCTGCAGCAAAGGGATAAATGAGTCACCTCTAAAATGACAAAAGTGTATCGATAATATGAATGCATACTTTGATTGAAAATAAAAAGTTTTTATTGGAAAAAAATCTAATTCAATTATGTGAATTTTTCCTCCATTTCATACTTGACGACCTACGAGTATTAGAAATAGAAATAATTTTAGGGTTAAAATGTAATTTTGTTATTATTATAGTTATATTAAATACATAGTTGCAAAGTATATTTAATGTTCTCAAGTCGTTTATACAATTAGCTATGATACAAAAAAACATATGATTATTATAATACGTTACCAAGCAATTAGAAACCAATAAAGTAATTAATTAAAACTTACCTTTTTATCTATTCGTAATAAATTCCATGGAACACAATCTACAAATAAAACACCATAATGTACCTATTGACAAATTATATACGAAAACATGTTTTTAAATGGTACCTATAACGCATTTATTAGTCATTTGAATCACTTAGAATGAATTGATCAATATTCGTAGATAAAACAAATGTTGTGACATATTCTCTATTTCCTAGGTACAAAATTAAATTCCTGATTGATAAAATATTTAATTTTAATTTAATAATAAAAAAAAGTAATTCGCACTATACTAACTCTCCGTTTCATAACATCTATTTTTAATCACAAAAACTTGCTGCCATTTTGTTTTTTTTCCCGTTCGAAATTCAAGGTTATTTTTTTAACTCTAAAAGTCTAAGGCGACGGTCTGCAGCCACGCACGATCTATAACTGGTGGTGCACGGGAAACCAATATGCGGTCAGTGTAATAATCCCTAATAAAACCAGTCCGCTTAGCTAACGGACAGTCGTGGCTGAAAGTACGTACATATTCTATTCAAATTTTATCAAACATATTGTTGGCTTATTTCGAAAATGTAGCTACGAAATCGTTAGAATAAAATATAAAAGAATTTAAAAACAATAACGTGTATGTAATTAAGTAGAATAGTAAATAAAAAAGCACCCTGAAATCTTTTAAAGCTCACGTGACATTTTAACATGCCTGAGATGTCTTCCTTGATAAAATAATCTATTAATCGTTTATTAACCAGAACTGTTAAGCCAAGTTTTAAATTAAAATATAAACCAAATAGCGATAAATATAATACATGCCAATTACAATACAATTTACAATTTATTCATTTATGCTATATTATACAACATAACAATCAAGATAAAGGGCGAATTTATTTTTTGTGACATTTTCCAACGTTTGGAATATAACACAAAATATAAAAAAATAATGGCAGGTATAAAAAATAATGATTAGGACTAATTGACATAATGCTGAAAGTAATAATTAGATTAGAAACATAAAAATTATAACAAATAATGTACAGCTGGATGGAAATTGTTGTCATGTTGAAAACTATTTTTATTTGGCAGGTAATAAATTTTTTTTAATTAAAAAAACTGCAGTTTTTAAATATACGGTACTTGTACCCAAACATGATATATATCCACTTATTTTTAACACTATTCGTGATTACTGTAGAACCATAAACAAATCGTAACTAAGTGCATTTAGTATATAATACCTCATCAACATTAAAATAACCGTAGCAAATACGTCATTTACACGACTGTACTATAGCAGATACTGTAATTCAATACTCTTCGCACTACTTTGGATAAGTACTCATACTAACCTACACGGCCCTTTCTATGCCAGTATTATGTTATATTTTTTTTATATTTCCCATTAGAATACATTAAAAGTAGGAAAAGCGTATTTCCATAAATAATATAAACAAATAAATAACTGTTTATTACCTTGTAACCTTCAACATACGTGTTCTGTCAAACATAGTGACATATAAATGAGTATTTGAAGAAATCCATTTCGTAAATGGTATATGTGGCGGCCTAATAAAAATGGTAAACATTATGAAATTAAAGAGAATTCTTTAGATTCTTTTATATAAAACTAACATTTAAACAAAATTGACTTTGATTTAAAGCGGGTTAAGCTATGACGTAATAACCTCTGAAGTACTAGGATAGTAGGAACGTTAAGAGGTTACAGGCGTGTAAAGGAAAAACTTGGGCGTGTTTTAAAGAGTAAAAGAGAAAGTAGATGCGCATGCGTACGAACTCGTGTGAACAGAAACTTGGAACAACATAATATTTAAAAACGAAAGTAAACGGAACAATACACCTGTAATCCCCGAAGGGTTAAGCAGAATAGTGTAGTATACTGCCACATAAAGTAAAAATGAAAGTAATAAACTACAAAAATGATGTTAGGATTTACTATGTAAATATAGTTTCATTGGCTGATTTAAGGTGACATAAAATATAATGTATGTTCTATCGCAGTTCATGTATGGAGGATACAGACTTTTAAAAATGTCAAACATGCATAAACAGCTTTTTAATAGACAGGTTTTTAAGCTTGCAAAAACAATGGCCGGTAAACCCGTGGAAACTTTACGTGACCTTACAAAAAACTCTAAACTTACAGTAGTTAATTTAGAGTATGAAATTTTTCTAAAAACGTAGTCAAATATTACAATATTAGGTCCTTACATATGACATTAGCGTTATATACGGAGAAAATGAAACGGGAAAAAAATTATGAAATTATATTTAATCAATCGAAATATGTATCATTACTATCTACGCACTTTCGCTATTTCAAAGGTAGTTAGTTCATTGATTCCTTTACTGAAAAAATTGTAGGACCGAAAATCAACAAATTCTTTGTAGGCGGTTTGGGCTGTCTCATCAGAGTTGAATTTTTTCCCTAATAAAAAATAGCCCAAATGCTGAAAAAAATAGTAATCTGTTGGAGCAAGGTCCGGGGAGAATGGTGAGCGTCGGAGACATTAAGACCGCAGCTCCTCCAATTTAGCAATCGTCTGTCTTGAAGTATGGGGTCTAGCGTTGTCGTGAAGCAGCAGTGGGCTGGAGCAATTGACTAGTCTCGGTTGTTTAACGGCTAGCATTTCCCACATGATTTCCAATTGTTGACAGTACACTTCTGCAGTAATAGTTTGGCCAAATCTGTGTGTATGAAGCTGTGGTGTAAGACACCAGCATTAGACCACCAAACGCTCACCAGTACCTTTTTCTAAGTCAACTTTCGCTTGGGACAGTATTTGGCCGGTTCACCTGGGTACAACCATTGTGATGAGCGTTTCCGATTGTCGTACAAGATCCACTTTTCATCACAAGTACGGACATGATTCAAAATTCCCTCGTTATTGGGATGGTTGAATAATGTGACGCAGCACTCAACGCGTGTTTGTTGGTGTGCTTCACTTAATTCATGTGGTACCCACTTATCGAACTTTTTCACTTTTCCAATTTGTTTTACGAGAATTAAAATTGTTTTGTCACTCACATCGAAGCTTGCCGCTAGCTCTGAAGTGGTTTGGGATGGATCCGCTTCCACGACACCTTTAATTCTTCATTGTCAACAAGGGTTTCCGGCCTACCACGAAGTTGGTTCTGAAGGTCAACATTTTCAGAACGAAAACGTCGGAACCAAAAGTGTACCGTACTTTGTTTTACAGTAGGCTTCCCCATACACATCATTAATTCTTCGAGCTGTTTCTGCAGCGTTGGTGGCGCGTTTGAACTCATATTTATAAATAACGCGATATTTCTAGTTTTCCATCTTGTGAACAGAACGGAGTCAAACACAAATGTAGTGGTGGAAAAACAAATAAATTACGAAATTCGAGACAGAAATAGACGAGCCTAAATTTGCAATTTATTTTAATTTGGAATTCCAAATCAAACCCTAGAAATTTGAGGTGAGAAATGCGTTCATGAAAGGCGTTCATGAAAACGCTAATTTCATATGTAAGGACCTAATATATCATAATTTGGATTTTAAAGTAAATTAATTACTAATTGAATAATTTATGATCAAGTTATGTTCTGTAGATTTAACTTGTTTTAAACAGTATTTATTGATCATTTTATACGTTTTGTGCAAAAATGGAACGGACATAAGTGGAATTATTTTTTTAATTCCAGAGGTTATAGATGACGTATAAAACTGGAGATGGTATAAAACTCATAGAGATATTATAAATAGAGTAGGGGAAACATACGGCTGCCTGTAAGCGGTAACGTCCGACGGTTAGAAAGAGAGAAACGATCGCGATATCCTGTATATCTCTCTCTATGTCACTACTAACGCATGCGCAGCAAAAGAACAGCTTATTCTTCAAATAATGAAGTCACGCTAGCGTTATCTGTGCTTGCGCGAGTAGAAAAAGACAGATAGTTTGCCTCATCTACTTTCTCTTTTTTTCGATGGACACATTTTAGACTGAATCCCCTACTTTATATACAATAACTCTATGATATTACGAGCTTTGTAGTCAGACAGAGAAAAAACTAATGCAAAGTATGTACTGTGCGTTAGAATGAATGAATGACCCATTGAATATCGCGAGACCGACAATGACGTATTGGTTGGAGAATTTCACTGAACTACTAACATTATGAGGGTTTAGGAGATCATAAAGAACAGTTCGTAGATTGTAATTTTCTATATTTTTGTTACATAGCAAAAACGTTAACGTATAAAAATACAGGTAATCGATTGTTTCGTAAATAATCTTACACTTAAAATATTCCACTAAAGTATAAAAAATATTTAAATTACTCTGGAATAAAATAAACGTAATATCACGCCTGTAATCCCCGAATGGGTATGAAGTGTGTAGTACACCCCCACATTTCACTAAGGTGGATTAAAATTATACTTAAAAAGAACGAATAGTTTTCTATAGTCTTGATTTTTCTTTGTCCTTAATATTAGTACGGACTTGAGGAAATAGATAATTATTTCATCCTCTCGTTCTTAATACTTACATCAGTACCCAGTACAGACATGTTTAACAGTTTACACTAAAGTATAAATGAAATACTGTGTCTGGTTCGAGAAAGAACATCCCATGACCGCATGTCGACATCCCAGGGTTTCGTAAGAGGCGACTAAACCCGGTGCTGACATACCGCGGTATGGCGACTACTCAGACCCGGTTACGTGCCGTGACCGCCGACAGGCAGCAGTGTAGGCGAAAATCTAGGAGGCCTATTTCCAGCACTAGACTTAGGTTCATGATGATAAACAAACAGGCGGCTTCCACAACTTTGACGAAATCTGTCTTATTGAAATTTCGTGCGAAAATTGCTTTAATTGGTAAAAAATTCACTTATTGAGATTTCGTTCGAAAACTATTTTAAATGGTAAAAAATTCACTTATTGAGATTTCGTTCGAAAACTATATTAAATGGTAAAAAATTTACTTACTTAATATCAAACGGAATGATATATATACACAATATGTTGATTAGTCATTAAAGAGCAAAATCAAACTAATTGAGGTAGAGATAGTAATTTTAAAAGTGTTAATTAACACTAATCTTATGTGGACCAATTAATTAAAACTAAATGTCGTGAATAACTTTAACTTTTTAATTAATTATCTTCGTTGGGTTTTTCTAACTTTCAAATTGCCAGTGGCAGCTCGAAGTCTAAATTAGTGTCCGGCGTATGGCAATATTGACACCCTCGCTTCCATGGTGGGAAGAGAGGGTGCCTCTCACCTATAACATACATATATTATGTAAGTACTGGATGGCGGGAGTTCATTACACCCCTCTGTCTACCGCTTTGCGGAATATAGGTGTGATATAACTATATATATATAGTTTATTAACACATATCAATAAACTCATTAAAATAACTAGTCATATATAATTTTGTGTTTATGAGACAATAAAAAATATATATCGAACATGAAACACTTGGAATAACAATGATTTTAAAATATACACAGACAATATTACACATAAGGTGATCTCCTAAGGGGCAAACAGTTACGTCCTATCATTGAATAGGTGGTGAGCGTATTGCCATGCACCGACAACTGATCCACATTGCGATCCACCACTAGAAATTTCTACTAGAATATCTGACTTAAAAACATCCAATTCTACCTGACCCGGCAATCGAACCCACGACCTCTCGATCAACAATTGCGCTTGCAACTCGACGAACGAGGCAGTCAAATCAAACGATAACTTTAAACGATTTTTAGTTGTAAATGAAGGAACAAATTGAAGAGGGACTTGATTACTGTCATAAGAACTTACAAGGCCCAAGTATTACAAAATCACCTCTCAAACCTCGCAGGTAACCTTATAAGTATATACTTACCTACGTAAATAAATTTACATATAATTATTATCATAGTTTGGGCCATTTATCAATTGTTGTACATTTAAAACCTAAACGTAACACAACTCCTGTAACCCCCTAAGGGTAGGCGGAGTGTAGTACTCTCCCACATTTTACTAGTTAGGTTTTACGTTCCATGGCCTATTCCCATACACCGGGCTAAGACCCGGGCTCCGAGCCATTGCTAGAAATTTCTGATAGAAAACCTAAACCTAATATTGTTTACTTGTACTTATAAAAATATCACGGCAAATTTAGGGGTAAAATATAAAGGCTAACACAATGGGTTCCTTTTGCATAATAAAAAAATTGAAACACGTTAATATCCTTTGGTATTTATTCGCTAATTTTTATAACATTAATTATCCACGACTGCCTCGTTGGTCGAGTGGTTGCAAGCGCGGCTACCGATCGGAAGGTCCTTGGTTCAAATCCTGGTTGTCTACTATTGGATATTTCTAGTTTAGAATTTCTAGTAGTGACTGGGAGTCTGGTTCTGGGAATCTGACTATAATTTTATAGAATTGTGACTATTCATTTTGCTTATGAAGTTTTAAACTTTACCGCCTTTTTAACGTCATCTATAAGGATATTACAGAAAGAACATTCGCAAATTGATTCCGGTTCACGTAGAATGTCTATTAATTTTTATGTATATATTCCTAATAATTTTACAACTATAAGAATTTTATCAATTACATAAATACAAGTGTGTCAATAACAAATATAACAGAATATTAAAATTCTTTTAAGAACGACATCTAATATAATTAAATTCGAAATCGTACGTTCCGTTACTACGGTAGACGTCTGAACCGAGTACAGTTCCGAGTGCCAAGGTAGAGTTGTAGAGGGCGTAAGTTGCGCATGTAACATTCTCTGTCTTCTACTCACTCTCTGTCCTTTTGTGACATTTTGCGAAACGTTAATCGCGTTTCCTTGTGAAATATTTCCTAAAAATCACATTAGGGCATGGTCGGTAAAGTTTTTCAGTCGAAAAACCGTGATATAAAATCTCTCATCGTGGTTAAATTTTTCCGTGCCAAGTGCAACTAAACTATCAAGATTCCGCCGATAATTGAAAGCCTACCCAGTGGGTGGCTGATTTTGGTGAGTTTTACCTGTATTACTATCACATTTTCTATTTGCACATACTTGAGTTGTACAAACAAAGATTTCAATACGTACATTCATACACATTACATCTGTGAAAATTGTTGTGAAATCGTGAGTATATTGATCAATATATTGTGTTCAAGCTCCTTATTTTATCCCGATTAATGTATTATTTCAATTTATAGAGTTTTATTATAAGAATAGACCATTGATTGACTCGTACAAGTGTTTTAAAACACGTAGGTAGCCTCGCCTGACTCAGATTACCACCCAAACGTTATTTATGTCACACACGTATTTTATTCACTGCATATTTGTACAGATAAGTGTAACATTAGTCGAATGTGCTAGATTCTTCTCGTTCTATATTTTTTCTTTCTAAAAGGCACATTTCTTTCTTAAACTGATGAACATATTACACAGAGTATGGGTTATTTGTACGGCTCAGTAGCTACATGTACCTGTATGACAGTGCTTAGTATATTTTACAAGCAATAAAAATAGTGTCTAAGGACATACAATGCTTCAAAATTGATCATAATGACTATATGAAAATTAATATCTATTTATGTATAACATGTTTATGCCCATGATTATTTAAATATATAGAATGTTTCATCATGTCAAATTCTTTAAAAAAAATGTATGTATAAGTATATGTATTGTTATTTATATGGGAAAGTTTTGCATGGAATTTATTGCAAGTTGTTGCTCGCTATCATGACCATACACTTTAATGTCATTGTAGGTCTGAAGTAATAATATTGAAAAATGGCACAAAAGAGTTCTTTCTTTTTATTTGACAAGAAGCACAAAGCAAAGGAATTGAAGGCAGAGAAAGAAGAGAAATTAAAACAGGCTGAATTTAAAAGTAAAAGGCAAGAGAAATTTGATATCAATCGAGATGACTTACAAGAAGACCAAGAAGATAAAGCCCAAAAGGGTGATGGTGGTAAAAAACCATTTGATAAGAAGACTTATCGCTTAAAGAAGTACAGCATTAAGTATAAGTTGCAGCAGTTTGAAGAACACAGGAAACACAAACTGCTGAAACACTACTATAAGAGCCTGGAAGATGATGTTGCTGGTGTCTATAAGCCGAAGATTTTTGATGAAGATACAACAGACACAAACCAACAAGAAGAGGGTAGATTTGTTCGGCATCCAGATCTCATAAAAAACAATTCTGATACTAAATTGCAACATGACCAAAAATCCAAGAAAGATCCCTTCCATAGAGCAAAGGAACACTTCAAGAAGATACAACAAGAGAAACTGGATAAGAAGGAGAAAGCAGATGAGATGCGGCAAATAAGGGCACAAAAGAGTGCAGAATACAAGAAAAAGAAACAAGAACGGTTCAAAAAATTGAGTGTCAAGAATAAGAAAGGACAACCCGTAATGGCCTACAGGATGGAATTGCTTTTGGATAAAATGCAAAAGGGTTCAAAGTGATAATAACAGAAAAAAGAAGAATTTGTTTTAGAAGACAAAGTAGATATCTTATCATTTCATTATTTTGGCGCCCAAAATAGCCTTTCTACTACAGAAATTACTGTGTCGTTTTCAGAAATATGTTATAGACTGACTCATTATGCCACTTCATGCTTCCATTTAATCATCAAGAATGTCAACTCCTTTCATATACTTCCAATGAGCATTGAGATCTCATTGAAATTTAATATCAATATTTTTCATTTTTCTCTATCTTATCATATATTTTTTAGTGTTTTTATAATAATGCTGGAATCACTGCTCTCAGCAAGATTCCTTGACTGAAATGTTACCTTAAAATGCAAGTTTATTTAAAATCGGCTCATTTTCTCAATGTCACACATTAGTTGGGTAATTTGGGTAACTGCCAAAAATGTAACATTTTTACTTGGTTGCAGTAGGCTTGTAGATCTGGTGGCAGTCAGCTCAAAGCCTTCTCCAGCCAATATGTAGTGATGAATAAAGATTTTGTTTCAGTTTTCTAAATATCGTTGCAATTTTTTTGCATATAATACAAAGTATATATGATTTAAGACATTGAGTGCTTCATTGGTTGACTGGTTGCAAGGGATTGGGAGGTCCTGGGTTCAAATCCTGGGTTGGGTACTATTGGATTTTTCTAATTTAGATTTTCCAGTAGTGACTCAGAATCTAGGACTGTGCCCAATGTATGGCTATAGGCTCACCATCTACCACCATGGGACTTAATGTAACTGATGAAACATGGGTGTGTACTACATTCCTCTGCCTAATCCTATGGGAATTACAGGCGTGAAGTTACATTAAGATATTAAATTGGAGCAGATATCATTGAATATAGAAATATGACAATGTCATATTCAATTTCTGTATCTAAAATAAATTAATTTACAAATTATCTATGTCAGTTCTCAACGGTAACTTCTACAAAAATATTTTTCTTTCATACAGGTATAATACATACATTGCGGTAGTTAGAAATGAAAATGAACATCTGTGTAAGCAATGCCTTAATTAGATTCAATAAAATATGTGTTTCACAAAACCAATATTTTGTCCAGAAGTATGTTCAAAGGACTAGTTTTTTACCTGTTCATCATGTGTGATATGTTCACTTTACTATTTTTGAAAAGGAATGTACTTCCTCCACTTGGTTTTGAAATACTATGTTCTACTCAAGTAGATAAGACTTTTAAATATGAATTAAAAATAATAATAATGGACCCATTTATCATTCCATTGTTGGAATATGGGTCTCCTCTCATATTGAGTGTTAAGGCTATAGGGCGTGGAGTCATGTCTAGGGCGCGGCACCGGCCACCGTATAACGGCACGGCGTCGTGCCGCGGCACGGCGCCTTGTGCGGTGGCAGGGGGCAACCTACCACGCTGGCGAAGTGCGATTCGCAGACTTCACACACCTTAGATTTTTTTTTAATAAATAAATTGGGGGAAATATGAATTATCTGAGTAATATTTTTATGTATGACATATCATCAAAATTTACTTCACATATTTGTTATAAATGTTGGCTGTGAATAAAATGAAATTTCAATGATAATACCAGTAAGTGTCTTGAAACGATCTTCAATATTAAACACTTATGTGATTTTTTTTTTATTAATTGTGTGTCTTTATATAGTATGTTGTTCACATTTCAGTTTGACTTTGTCAGTTTAACAATATTATGTTGTTTACGTTTAAAATTGAATTATGTGACTTTTTCCCTTTTTTTGATTCGTTTACTTTCTGTCCATGTATTTAGCACTATTATTATTGCTTGGCAAATATACCTAAGAGAATTAATTAAATTATTTGCAAAATTTCAATGAATTTGTTTAATTAAAAAGTATTTACAATATACATATATGAATGTTACAAATGGTTACACGAGACACACTTAGAACTGTTGATAAAAATCACATTTCACAATTCACATTGACATAGTAAAAATCACATTGACACAATATGTACAAAACCAGTAGTTTAAATGGAAAATTTAGACATTTCTTCATAGTATACTCACATAGCTTCTTGTAATTAGATGCATGATATCATTAGAACCGGCAGACCCAATGAGTGGGAGACTGAAACCTTAAGCATTAGGCTGTGGAGGGTCAAACAGTGGAGAAAACATAGTGACGAAATCTGGTGGTGATGAAATACTTTCAGCCTCAATATTCTCCTAGACATGATTAAATATGTACTGGCTTAACTCACGTACGTTCTTTGGGATGGCCCGACTAGTTTCAGACCCGTACAAAGTCTTTCCTCATGATCTCCCGCCGCTTGCAGCGAGGTCGCGACCTGTCGGGCCATCTCGAAAAACGTAAGTGAGTTAAGCCGGTACATATTTAATCATGTGTATAAATACTCATGAAACATTTAATAGTAATATTTTTCAAGACATTTGGAGGCAACCAATTATGCACTTGATCTTTATATCTTTTTCTATTATTTCGCCTGACGAGACGGCTAAACAATCCCCTAATGGTGAATGGACATTGTTTGTCTGTGAACATTTGCAACACCGGATGAATGACTATTGGAAGGTTGTCAGCGATAAGAAGACCTCTCTGTGACTTTCTAAGAGCATAATAACATAGTGTTTCAGGAAAAACCTCAGAATTTCTACATGTCTAAAGATATTTTACAGGTGCACAGTAAAAATTAATATCTCCTGCCATTAAGCCATAATCTATTAAAATAATAACTTTCTATACTAAGACAGTATTAAACGGGTTTAATTACTTCATGCCAATTTGTGTTGGCGGTACTAAATTAATGGCTCTACTTACCTTTGGTACATTTTCAATTGAAACATTGATTGTAAAGATTTGTTCAGTTTAGCCAATTGCTATGATTACATTGAGTTCATTGTTATATGTACATTTAGGGTGTTGTAATATAGTTCAGCTAGTTCAAATCTCTAGTTTAATATTTTCACCTGATTTCTGTTGTAATAATTTGGCAACAAACGGTATGTATTTTTTGCAGTTTCTTATTGATTTTTAATGTAATCTGTTTTTTTTAAGGGCTATTACTTCATCTCATTGGTGTTATGAAAATATTAAGTCATTGTTCTCACAATTGTTTTATTTTGATCTATATTGTTGGTATCAAACATTTTGAGTTATACAACTTTGTTAATTTATTATGGTAACAATAAGACTGACTATATTTTAAATTAAGATTAAATCACATAAAATAATTAAAATTACCTAAAGAATTATGAATGAAGAACAATTTCACGTTTGTCTTCATATATATGATGAAATATTGTACCTATGTAGATATTTTTGCTCCTTACTTGTTGCCCTATATACTTGTTTGTAAGTGCGTGTTAAGTATTTAATTTTTTACAATGGTCAGAAACCCAAAATAGATTTTAAAATGTATGAAGTTCCTTTGTTTATCTGATAACTTAGTATGTTTTATTATACGCGTATCCTACAAACATACCGAAATTAAACATTGCGATTATTGTGTATAAACATAATAAAAACATTTTAAACATCTATCACGATGTTTATCAGACGTTGCGTACCACCTTTGACATTTTAATAATTTGGCGCCATTTAAATAGAAAATGGCGGACAAGTGATTCGTGGACATAGAGATATTATATATATAGAATAGGGAAGACATACGGCTGCCTATAAGCGGAGACGTCCAACGGTTAGAAAGAGACAAACGATCGCGATACCCTATCTCTATCTCTCTTTATCTCACTACTGACGCATGACTCACGCTAGCGCTATCTGTGCGTGCGCGAGTAGAAAGAAACTGAGAGATAGGTAGTCTCATTTGCTTTAATTTTTTTTCGAAGGACATTTTAGGCTGGCTGTACTAATCTACGTATAATATATCTATGTACGTGGGGGTCAAGTAACACTCGTATTAAGTAGGTATTTAGTAACATAAGATATATATTATATGTTGGCCTGTAATACAATTATATAATGAAATATGTATTTAAACACAGACTGTTACCAAGTGACGTACGTACACGTATGACCTCAGATAAAAAATGTTGAAAAGTTATTTTAAGATTATAATAGATACTTGATTAACCAATGACGAATGACTGCTTTTTAGAGTTTTAGAAAGGAGGACTAGACTTTAATATAGCCATATTTTTCAATATTTTACACGGAATTATAAGTCAGACGGTTTTCAGCCCTGTATTTTTTTTCAGAAGAAACGTTAGGTAGAAGATTTCGATTGTTATAGTAATTTTAAAATACATAATCGTTGGGTGCCTCGTTCCCTGAGTGGTTGCAAGCGCGACTGCTGATGGGCAGGTCCTGGGTTCAAATCTCGGTTAGGGTACTATTGGATTTTTCTAATTTAGAATTTCTAATAGTGACTCGGAGTTTGGATTTGTGCTCGGCATATGGCGATAGGCTGACTATCTATCTATTCCATGGGACTTAAACGTAACTGGTGAAACGTCTGAGCGTATTACACTTCTTTACCTACCTCTTCGGGAATTACAGGCGTCATGTTACTTTTTAAAAACATCGTTGTTTGATTTGCTTACAACTGCTAAAGAAGCTTGAACAACTAGATAAATAATCTATTGTAAAATATTCCGTTAAGAAGGATTATGATAACCGCCTCTTAAATTGTACAGACACAAATAATAATAATAATAATAATAATCGACCCATTAACATTCCACTGTTGGAATATAGGTCTCCTCCCATATTGAGAGGATTAAAGCCCTAGTCCTCCACGCTGGCCAAGTGCGGGTTGGCGGACTTCACACACCTTAGAACACAGACACAAAATGAGATGCAATTGTGGAAAAAAAAATAGAAATATTTTATCTATTAAAGTATTTCTATTAAAATATATCAAATGTTTCTAAGGTGTGTGAAGTCCGCCAACCCGCACTTGGCCAGCGTGGAGGACTACGGCCTTAACCCTCTCAA
>DWJK01002429.1:0-14665 GCA_018248815.1 Croniades pieria auraria
GCCGAAAAAACTAAAGACAGATATTCCATAACAATTTATTTGTATAGCGTAACATCACGCCTGCAATCCCCGAAGAGATAGGCAGAGGAGTGTACTACACTCCCTCTTTTCACCAGTTACCAAGAGATTGGTGGTGAGCCTTTTACTTATCTGCAAAGAACAAGATTATTACCGGTGATTAGGTAAATTCGCTCTGATAGCGAATAGACCGATCTACGCGGTATTAGTAAACAAACAGGCTAAAATAATTAAGTAATACGTCACCTTTTATATGTATTTGTATCTAATATAACATGTTTTTATTGAAAACTTTGTCCCTAAATCACATTCTTTTAAAATAAAGGCAAACAAACCGTTTTTAAACAGATTGACAAACAAATTGACAATTTACCAATTAAATGACACTCGTTCAAAAGGACGGCCGAGACGGTCAAATTCCAACATGTTGTGTGAGCTAGAGATGTAGATTCTTAGAGATACAAACATAACACTACCCAGAGAAAATATTGTAACCCTACTGATCTGGACAGTTGCCATCGTCAAAATTTAAAGAATAGATGTCACTTTATTAATCAAATGTTTTCGTAAAATTATTTGCCGAATTCGTAACAGCACACTTGTATCTCTAAAAATGTAAGCAAAAGAGTGTTGTATTCTCCCATATTTCACCTATTAAGTTAGGTATATGTTCCGCCATAGAATAGGTGATGAGTCTATTGCCACACACCGGACATAGACTCAGAATCTAGGCTTATACAAAGAATTTTAAATTGCAATAACCTAATAGTAGCCGACCCTGGGATCGAACCCAAAACCTCTGGCTCAGCAGTCGCGCTGGCAACCATTTTACAAATTCGATCTATAACAACTCAAAACAATTTATGAACGAAGAAGAAACTAACCGGAAAATACCTTCTAATTTCACCAGCAAAACGAATGCGTGGACCTTTCACTGCCAGCCGACCGCGGCAAGCTTGCGTGATCGCGCATTGGATCATTGGTTTTTTTATTTGTCATTTATATTATAATGACGTTGGCACAGTCTTCTAACGCCATCACAATGTAATGACCACGTCGTGGACAGGTGATTTGATGAATGTAACTGACAGCTGATGTATTCAAAGAAATGAGGTCTAGAAGGTATGGTGCCATTTAATAAGGCGTATGTCCGTTTCAGTTCTTAAAACACTGATAGGTAGAGAGTAGTAATTATAAGAATTATAAAGTCATATCATGTTTGTCTTTGTTATTCTTCTTTACATGAATTCGTGTTCCGTTTAAATAAATGTGCAGATTAAGGTTCATTTAGGCATTCCGTGCGTTTAAATTTCCCCTTGGTATGGTCTTTAGTAAATTTTACGAGTACATAGAAGCCGGTCGAAATTCCCTCTGTAAGCATTCAGTAAATCGAGTAATTCAGCCATACAGCAGTGTTTCTTTTATGCCATATATTTAAGTAACGCAAAAGCAGATTTTCGTTTCTCATCTCGTAATATGAACAATATTTACAGTAATTATTATATTAGAAAAATAATATGCTTATTTCTAACTAATATTAAAATTTCATATCACTTGTTAAAATGATTATATGACATTTAATAGCAAAATGGCTAAAATAGTACCTAGGTAATGTTAATTGCCAAATAAAAAGAAAGTTATGTAGCACGCCACAGCGTGTTTGCAGTTAAACAATGAATTTATTCATTGTTTTGGCCTACTTCGATGACAGATAGAATAAAACAAATTACCGACTACTATCAGACTTGATCATATATTGAGTATATTTAATACCATAAAACAATATAATGTTGTTAGGGACGGATTACCTATTTAAATCGGGTATAACTATCTACTTACTTGTAACAATTACGGATGAAATTCTGATAATATATTTATATATCAGTAATTTGAACTAGATATTGTGTTCACATTATAGAGAGGACGACGAGTATCGCCCAGGCCAAGTATTCTCGCTCAACGCTCAAGAACTGCTAGAATTGCAGCCTGAACGCAAAGCTCCAATATCCAGTGGTCAACAGCTGCAAGACCTGTACAACAATCAACAACCGGAACACAAGCAAAACTTGCAGCAGTTTTACTATTTAGAACCGCAGAGTAGACGACAGGTAAAGAAGAAAGGTTAAATTGTTCAGCTTAAATTTATGCAAACGAAATAGAATTTAGAATAGATAGAATTTAGAACAGAATTGATAGAATAGCATTAATTAATTTATAATAAAGGAGCTGAAGATCAAGCTGAGTGGCCTGCTATTGGAAAGTTCAATGTCCAACAGTGGACGATGACGGGATGATGAAGATGAAATAGAACAATAACGGGATGATGATAATGAAATAGAATGTCATTTGATTCTTATGGGGTGTTTCATGTGGCTTATTTTTGATAAGCAATTGTTGTTACCTACTAATTATCAAATATAATATGACTACAGCATGTTCACTTCCTAATGAAAGGCACAGTTCAAGCCAATTTCAAGCGAGCGGAGATTACTTAGATAAGCAAACTAGTGACACTAATAATGTTAGTACTAAGTTGATTTATTTAAATACTATCAGCCCTTTTAATACAAGTATTTAAACATTTCAGAGTGGTCTGATAAAAGGCTGAAGCGGTCAAAGTTTAACAGTTATCATCAGATGATAACAGTAGAATTGTGTACTCTGCATGTATGGAAGTAAATATATACAGTTTGCCAATAATAATCAGCTACTATACTAATTGTAAAGGACTACGGCCTTAACCCTCTCAATATGGGAGGAGACTCATATTCCAACAGTGGAATGTCAATGGGTCGATTAAAAAAAAAAAAAAAAAAAAAAGGGTTAGCGTCTACCCACAGAGTTCTTACTGGCCTTATGATTAGTCTATTCACCGTTCTGCTCATTGCCATACACAGGGTCGTTTGTATTCCCTTTGGGTGTTTTGTTATAAAAATAATTCCGTTTTTTTATTTGAAACGGTACTGAAGACACGTAGATTTTCGTTAATATCATCAGGCTTCGTGTTCTCGCATTTAATTTGGAGAGAAAATGTTAAATGACCTCTATTAGTAATCATTAGAGCAATGAGAAAGCTTTAATATGGTATTAAATACCTTTGGGCCATAAACAACAAAGGCGTAGATGCGTTATAAAATTAAATGTGTTTATGCGTGTGTGACTGTGTGTGTGTGTAGGTGGTCTGTTTAGTTATTAACACATTAATGTGGTTGTAGTATGTGTTATATTTGTAATTGTTCGAGATGATAACTAATATTGTAATTATTGTATTACGTTATCGTGTTGTTTACTATGAATTGCCTTAATCGCAATCGTGCAGCATTGAAAGTAAGCATGAGGTGACAATACTCGGCGGTCTCAACGAGTTCTGCGTGAAATTCTTCGGACCTGCTGGCAGTAAGTATTTAATGTATAAGGAATTAATTAATTTAAACATGGAACCTACCGAAATACACAGAAAAAAGTCGAAGCCACACAGTTTCGTACAAGGAAACATCATTATATTCTTATTATAAAATTAACTTTTTTTTAACGATAGGCATATACATACATATAACTTTGTATAATCTGTTAAAAACTGGTATGTAGCTGATGTAAAAAAAATTAACCTTTTTTTGTTTAAAATGAAATAACATTTTCACCTTTTCTACGGGGTTTTCTTCTGAAAAACTTGATTTATAATTATCCCGTTTTGTACTATAACATGCTCTGTTCTGCTGTGAACTATATTTTTTATATTTATTTAAGCTTAGTTTTATTTTTGCTTAAAAATAAATATTAAAATATTTTAATTGACAGTAATGGTAAAAATACAATTTTTTATAAATAACATTACGTAAAACTAAGTTTTTTCGACGTTTGCCGTCGTACGGACGGAAAAACAATTGAATCTTATATATTTACACATGATATAACGTGAGATACAACTCCAGAGATTGCCGTCTTATCTCATCGCCGATCTCATCCAGACGACCTTTGCGTAGTGCCTTTCATAAATCAGATATAAAGAAAATTAGATTTGTTCTATGACCTAAAATATCGTTTGATTGTAATATTACATAAGTCATGAAGTCCAGACAAGCAATCTAGAATTCCTTGTAATTCTATATTTGTTGACTTATGAAGATTTGACTAACGCTATCTGGTTAATTTATAAGAAAAGAATATATGAGATTTAAAGCAATTCATTTCCTCGGGATCTACTAGGAAGCTAAGAATTTGACAGATGATGAATTTTTACAATTTTTTATCTCTTTTTTCACTATATCTTTCTTTAATTATTTATTGGGTTACCTAAAAAAAAATCGTTTTAAGATTTCAAACTACGCTATTGTTTATATAACAGCGTCTATGCGGTCTTTATGTACCGCATCTGATGTGGCCTAGGAATGCAGTTTTGTCATCTTTCTAACGCCCATATTTGTCTTATCATTTTCTTTATCAAATTCACAGCACCATACGAAGGCGGCGTGTGGCGCGTTCGCGTGCACCTGCCTGACCACTACCCCTTCAAATCCCCGTCTATAGGCTTCATGAACAAGGTGTACCACCCCAACATCGACGAGGTCTCCGGTACAGTGTGCCTGGACGTCATCAATCAAGCGTGGACAGCTCTCTACGGTGAGGTCTTTGAGTATATAAAGCTAATTGGTCATAAAATTTATTTGGTGTCCCACAAGGCACAACTTTACATTTTTCTTACGTTGTTGATGGTGGTGGAATTGGATGGACAGATTTAAGTCGATCGTAGCTCTCTGCGAGTTGGTGATCAAAAACGGTTTGCAAACTTAATGTAACGTAAGTAATGTGAAGGCCGTTAGTGTTTCTTACTATCAGGTACTAAGACAGCTGCATGAAACTCCGAAATTGTCAGGTCCTTTTGGAAACTTCCTTCTTTAAACGGGGCTGGTAAAATTTTAGTATTATCAATCGATCTGATTTGGAGAACCATAATCGAGCTGTGTTCTCTTCTAATGCCTATATTAAATAACAGTAATAGTGCTGTAAAAATAAATATTTGAAATTCATATCTATGTTTCGTCACGAACTAAAGATTAACTTTTCTCAAAACGATTTCATTTATAACAAATAGCTTTCTATTTACGTGTAAATAATCGCTAAATTTGTTCTCTGAATCTCCTTTCTACTCCAATGTCCTGTGTATGTTTGCAATGATCTGTATAGAGATAATTATTATTACCCGTGCACAGTACACTAATGTATACATATATTTCGATGTACTAAATTATTAACAAACAAACGTGTACTTGTTAATTATTGTACAAGTAAAAATATATTTTATTCAGTTATAAATATATATTTAACTAGTTTTAGCGGTTGCATATCTTTGTATGACTGGCTACTGTTGTACTGGCCGTTAAACGGCCTTTGCGCTGACTGCAATGTCAAATTTCATAATGACTTTCTTTAGAAATTATATTATTTCTCCAAGTTTATAACTTTTATTCTGTGATTTTAGGTGTCCATTTAGATTTTTTTTAAGAGGACATAATTATTAAAATTAAAGATTTTGATTTTTGTTAAGACGATAATTAACAGAAGCTGTCAAAATTCACTTCCACGTTTCACCAATTGTTTACAACACACAATGGAATAGGCGGTGAGTCTATTGCCATACACCGGACACAGATCCAGACTCGGGAGTTATTACTAGAAAATTTAATTAGAAAAATCCAATAGTAACCCGTTCGGGATTCGATCCCAGGACCTCTCGATCAGTAGTAGCGCTTTGCAAACAATCGACTAACGAGGCACTCGAAATTAAATTCTTTTATTTCCATGAGAGACCGGGCGAATTACGTATAGCGAAGTTATATAATATAGAAAACACGACCTCACCTAACCTCACCTAACCTCACCTAACCTTACCTGACCAACAATTTGCTTCGTTCCAGACCTGTCGAATATATTCGAGTCATTTCTGCCACAACTGCTCACGTACCCGAACCCGATCGACCCGCTGAACGGCGACGCGGCCGCAATGTATCTCCACAAACCGGAAGAGTACAAAAAGAAAGTTTCAGGTCAGTAGCAGATCCACACCATTACCTTTAGGTAATAGCTAATAGGAAACTTCGAGATTTTGACGACCAATTACCAATACACGTGGGTTTTATTTGAATTTCTTGCACGCTTCATTATTTGGCCACTATTAAACATCGCTCGATATGTTATGGGGAATGAAAACAAAGTGCGGAGTGTGCACCGGCCTCCCTGATTGGTGCCACTTCATCTAATACTATGTACTATAGACATACTAGTTTTTTTATGCTGAATTAACATCGATAATTTCGATTCATGAATTTGAATGTATTTTTATCTCTTTCTATTCCTCCACAGACTACGTAAGAAGATTCGCGACAGAGGAGGCGTTACTAGAGAAAGACGCTATAACCGGAATGGGCGCCGCGTCGTCTGGCTCGAAGCCTTCGAACGGGGCCGCCAGCGACACCGAGAGCTCCCTCAGCGAGTTCAGCGACGACGAGGCCCAGGACATGGAGTTATAACGCACGTCCCACCCCGCACCCCGCTCGCTCACTGCCGCCACGTGTTGATGTGTTGGAACGTTCTGTGTGAGATGCCGATGTAAGTGTTGTGTGTTGCCGTATATATTGTGCATTCGTGGATCGTATACGCTCCGCTCCAGTGCCGAGTTCGAATCGATTTAAAACCGTTCTTTATCCCCCTCCCTCCTACTTTTGTCTCTAAACAGTCGATAGCCACATGTGTCGTAACGACGATGATGCGTAGGTTTTGTCGGTTCACTGTCGAAATTTTCTACTATACTAACGTGATGATAATGTTATATATTTTATTGGAAATGTTAGTTTTTAAAGTCGGCATTGTGTAATCAGAATCATAGCGTTTAAAGATAGTGTTGTCAACTTGTTCTTAGTAGTGACGAGCGTATTTTAAATTATTATTCAATGCAATATGAATATTTTACCTGGTGTTATAAAATAAGGTAAACTGTATTTAATTTTTTTTATTCGCGGTTCTATTTCTCCTTTTATTGTCTTACAGATCGTTGAAATTGTAGCCTCTGTCTTTATATTACTCTGTATTATTCTTTTAATCACTGTATTTCCTCTATTTTCTACTGTCCTATCATTTTTTATTATCTTCATTTCATTTATTCTCTGTCGTGCTATTACTCTATACATAGCTATAATTCTTTTAATTATATTTCTTTACACGGTTCTTTTAGTATCTTCCGAATATGATGCTTTTTTATTTACACGGTTTTTTAACTGGATAAAAATAGGAGAGATGACCTGTATGTTTCTAGTAAGTTCTACATTCAAAGGGTTCTTTACTTGAAGTACATTTTATTACTAAAGAAGACTACCGCGAATAATAAAAAAGGAATAAAAATATTTTATTCAAATACGGTTCTAACTAAACTGTCAGGCCATTAAAGTAGCATTGCTAAAGTTTATGAGATTCTTACCACATTACTAAATTATGTACCGGCTTTACCCACGTGTGGTCTTGGAGATGGTTCCTTCCGATCACAACCCAAGGAGCGAACGATAAATTACGTCATGCTAATTTAACGATTTTTTGAATGATGACATCATGGTCTAGTTGTCTATTATGTAAATGGTTGTGTTAAATAGTTATATATGTGACATTAACAACGTTTTGATTCGTCAGACTATCTCCAAAATCAACACGCTATCATCTCCCCACCAACTCCCGTACAACCTCACCAACTCTCTACCCCACCTCTTCACAATTTCTTACACATCCTCCGCAACTTCTATCTACCTTTCCACCAACTCTCTTTATATCTCTAACGAACAATAAGAAACTAACCCCTCCCCTCCTTCCCCGTTCCCTCAGAACCCGCACCTTGTCCAACAGAAAGAAACTAACCCCTTCCTCCATTCCCCGTTCCCTCAGAACCCGCTCCTTGTCCCGCAGTATTACATTTTCCTAACTCCTTCCACTCTCCTAAACTGGTCGAACTATTTCGGAATCTACTACGGGAATAACAGCCGGTGTATAATGTAGTCGTTTACACCTGTATTTTCCGATATATGAGCTGTAATATGAAACAGTTTCTGTTTATCGATTCGACTTTGCAATTTGGCATACAAATGTACTTTAAATTGATTTTATTCCAGACGTTTCTGATTATGCGCAATTATGTGATGTCGCCGGTTTTAAAATCATTGTTACTCTCTACATCTTTGTTGTTTGAAATATACCTTCGGTACAAGTAGGTATACTAGTACTTTTCAATGTTTTCGTCTGTTCCAGGTGTAATAGTTAAAAAAAAACATACCAAAAGAATGATTCGATTTTACTTGAAGCGATTTTTACTATGTTCCATTGGCGATAGTTGATAGAATTTTGAGAGAATCCATGGCTCGTAACGAAATCGGTAACGCGTTTGTTAACAACACATACACACACACACACACACATATATATTTTAAAATTATACCCGTTTATACGTATAACTTGTTTCATGGGGCCGGTGTGCTGTCACACAGTGCGTTCCGACCAGTCTATGAATGATATCTACAATATGCCAGGTTAATGTGTAGTATTTTTACTTTGAAATTATCGTATATTAGCTGCAACGTGTGATTATAATATTTTATGGACCACATTTTGCCAATTTTAGTACGTGTATATAAAAATATGTATGTTGCATACAGACTTAATAATATTCTGATATTACAGATATCACAAAAATAAAAAAAAAGCATAAAACATCAAAGTGGCGTTAATCATATATTTATTATTACTCTGAATGTATTACGGTCTTTGTATTTGAAAATATTCGATTCGGTGTGTTAAGGAAAGTTTAAAAAAATGTTTAATATTGTATCAGCTTGTGTCGGGTAGTTGGAATAATTACGCTTAAATGTGAAGAAATAATCGTGTTCATATAGGAACGTAGTCGTTACTGGACTGTAATAAGTATGAATATTAGGAACAATTTATCGGGAATAATTTCCATTGGCAATAGTGATGTTTTATTCCTTATCAGTCTATTTGGCATTGTGTCAGGGTTGCATAAATAGTATACAATTGTAATAGACATAAATAACTTACTTTGACTGTCATTTGAAGTCCTATCGGATTATTTACTTGAAATATTTGTAAACTTACAAACGCGTAGGGCCTTTGCCGTATATCGTTTTTTATTTTGACTTTATTAATAAGTTTCGCTTATCACTTTGAAAAATAGTTTTTTTTTATTCTTTTAATCGGAGTTTCAAAAGAATTCATTGTCTCTGTTTTTTCCACGTTCCATAGAGAACATAAATTTCGTATGTAATTAAAATTTCTTATTTTCATACTTATTACATTTCAATTGGTTTCGTAATCGTTTGTGAGGAATGATAGTGAACATACGTTTGACAATTTAATGTAGTAGTATTAAAACGATATAAGTAAATTTTTCAAATATTATCTGTGGTATACGGAAAGGCGCTTAGTCCAAGATCGAGTTTTAAATGCCACCGAAATGACATTTGAGAATTATTTTAACATGCTGTTGATAATCGGGCAATAAATTAAAAAATATTATTAACCAACTCAATACCTATTTGGTTAAGTGTAGAAAATTCAGTAATTTTATGTGCTTATTATTTATAAATACTGAGGAACTAGCTTTTCTCCAGTTAAATGCGTATTAAAAATTGTTAGTACGTTTTCGTTCTTCGTATATTAAAACTCGACTATAGCGCGATGTTTTGTTATAGCTTTCAGTTGCCTGAGCAAGACTTTTCCTAATTAAATCAGTAGTTTTTATTGTTTATGTAGTATGCTAACATACTCATGTGAAATTAACATTTTAGAATTACGATATTTTACTCTGTGTAATTTTTACTATTCACGTACTGGCAACACAACGGAGTTGTGAGTGAGCAAAATAGCATTTTGTAAATATCTTTTTAAATCTGTCCCCATAGCATAAATCCAACTTAAATCTATAAAGAGCCCGTCGTAACGGACTTCAGTCATCATTTTATATCTCATAGGTATTTAATTTTTTTTTATTTTAGTGATAATTTTTAAACAAACGATGTGTCATGTATTGTGTTTTTGTCCATCTCCCTCTTATGGCATGACTACCAATAATCATAGTAGAATTTTTTACATATGTTGGTAACACTAAAAATCGTTGATAAAGGCTAAATAAATCAGACCTACCCCCAAATAAAACTTGCTTATGCAATTGTGTGATTACCTAATAACATAATAATAAAAGTGTGTACTATCTGTGATTGATTTCTTCCTTTGATTTATAAAGAGAATTATTCAATGTCAATTTGTCGTCAAGAGGTTGAGAAATGTTATCTGTACTTAGTGTAATTGATCCTCTGCTTACGTTTTAGTACAATCCGTCTCGCTCTAGTTCTATATGTACAGTTGACACCGCTAAGCATTTTTGTATTTCGTTTCTGAATTAAATTGATTCTTAAAAAATTTGCTATACTTAATCATACTAAAATCATTGTTTTATATATTTTTTTTATTAGTGAGACATGAATTATAACAAGCGGTGTTTGAAATAATTATATTCGTATGCAGTGTCTGTTAACACCAAATAACTAGAATTTTTGTGTCGCAATGACTCGTCGGTATCAAACGTTAACGTTACTCTAATTCTGCCAAATGTTCGGTTTTTGGCTAATTTTGTGATGTTCTTTTTGTTTTTAAGCCGTATTACAATTTCGTATCGGTTTTCCTTTTATGTTTTATCCCTGAACGCATAGGATAAGAAGGAAAAAATGTATATACCTATATGTACTGATCAGTTGAAAATTTATTTTGAGCCACTCGCCAGTATTGCTCAAAAACACTTCATCGGCAATTTAAAAAAACAACCATTTGACAGTACTTTTTAACTATTTGACATATAACCTAGTTGTTACACAAAGAAGTTTTTATGATACCATTGTATATTGCGAATTTATCCTTTTCCAAAAAGAACATTACAAAACAAACGGGAATACAACACAGATCTCTTAAATGACATGTTGCGATTCTTAAAGTGTTGCAATCGTCTTTATTGTTAAGTCTAGGCTAAATATAGATATAACACGAAAAAAAATTATATTAATATTATTATTATAGACATATATAATGTATCTTTGAAATGATAACTCAAGCCATAATAATATATTTTGGTATAAGGAGATAACAAGTTAAATTTCTTAGTTGTAAAATTAAAGAAGTTGGGTTGACTGGTCGTTTCGTTTGATTTTAATGTATTATTTTTTTTCGGATTTTGAAAGTTTTTGATAATATTTTCGAGCTTACACACGTCCACCCAGCTTTATACCGGGTCGCGCCGCAGAGTTACATATATATATAAATATCGTTTGGTATCTATGTGTAGGATATGAAATAATCGGGTGAAATTTAAACTCATTTCTTTATATATGTTATTAAAAAGAGAGATCCACAGTTACAAAACCACTGGTGTTATTTTTTGCTCTTATCTATAGTCCCATGTAGTGCTATTTAAGCAATAGTGATGGGAACGTCATGATGATTATAGCGAATTAATCTCCTGGCAACTTCCGCGTTCCACGTCACTATTGCTTGCAACATTGTATCGAATTTGAATTTAATAGCGTTAAATTAATGTTGACGTCTGCGGTTGGTAACAGTTATACATGTAACAGAATAAAAGTGTCTAGTATATTTTATTTCATTACATGTAATAAACTTACGTTATTTTTAAACTACATGTCGTTTTATTGCACCGTTATCCTAAAATGTTAAAATTAATTGAATTTTTATGGAAAGGTTCAAAGTTGAACTAACCTACATGGAGTGGAAGAAATCATAATATATGAATTTAAAGCAAGCATATTTATGGCGACGAGATCTGTAGTTTACTCCAATAAGTCTGATCTAAATATTTCACTCGCAAAGTGAAACCTAAGGGAGGGAAGTCTCAAATGTTTTGCTTACATTGCGATATAACAACCTTTCAAACTAGTCCACACAGAACAAGCATTACTGCAACGGCCAAAGTGTTGCAGATGGCTATGACATTTGGTAATGATTTTGACCACATTAAAAAATAGCAGGGTACTCTATATTTTAAAATAAAAATGTTGATACATTCTAGCAAAAGGGAATTCAGTTAAGATAAATTCAGCAATTAGTCCTAGTGGATAATTAAGGACAGGGCACGATGGCGCTCATTGGGGGAGGCCTATGTCCAGCAGTGGCCTGAAATGGCTGATGATGATTATGATGATAATTAAGCTGGAATTTTGTATTTATCTGCCCATGTAGCAATACTGTTTAATTATTGGAAATAGATGGAGTAGCAGTGGACTTTCAGTAAGTAAACACAGGGTTAGACTTTCAAAACCCAATTCATTTGCCCGTAAAAAAGTATACTTATAAAGACCAATCAAAATGTTACCTTGAAATTCATATAAGGTATTAATAATAGCAAATAATAGTCAAATATGGTAAAATAAAACTCGCAACTGATTTATTAACATAACTCTATTAAAATAAACAATACAACAACATTACAGGCTCTATGTACAGTCCGCCATAATCTATCTACAATCGAAGGTCGCAGGGTTGCGTTAACAGGACGTTAGATTTGACGGTGACCACTATAGATTAAAAAGTTTTGATTATCTATGGTTGTTGAAGTTACACTTTCATTATTATTGTATCTGTGGTAGTTGAAACAATAACATTATTGTCAAATGTATGGGTTGTACGACAGGATTATGCTTTTAAAAATCGAACCCGATTTGTAGTTATATATTACCTATTCTTTTTGTTTAACACTAGATATCGTAACTTTTAATTATGTAACAAGAGATGTTGCCACATGTATCTTTTTTAGTGTACATTTTGTAATTTAGCAAATATTAACTGAGTGCTGGTGGTTGCTTTGGTTTTGATTATTTTTCGTTTATTCGTCTATAACACCTGGAAAATATTCTATGATTCTAAACACTTCATCAAAATATCTGTCAGTAAATATTTACGTTTATTCAGTATCTGGTTACTGTAAGCAAAAAATATAAACCATATAACTGCTTGGGACATCTCGACATCTCAAAATATTCATTATTATCATAATAATTTTTAATACTAGAGTGTCCACCGCCATTTAAATGCCATTCTGGTGCATAGCAAATATGTAAGAAGAAAAAAATGTGTAAAAGTAACAAACACACACTGAAAACTGGAAAATCTCAACTCATAGAAATTACTAGTATAGCATTCGAAGAATTAACATTACAATAAAGTCACTACTTAACGATATGTTTCAGATACCGTTTACATTAACAATAACCTATTTCTTGTATCTCTATACATATTTCTATATTTACTAATGTTATATACTATATAACTTTGTATATATTGTGCTCTATGCAGTTACAATGTATTCATCAGGTATCCAAAACACATCAAGTAACACATTCACACGTCACATTAACTATAGACTTTTAGTTAGTGCATGGTGATACATTTTTTGTAACAGATATGAGCGACAATGTTGAATGCAAAGATGATTGTTGGGTTTTCATTGATTCCAAAAGATACAACACTGGTACATCAAATTATTTGTTCTGAGAGTGATGTTACATGAATTATTATATTTTTATAGATATAGTGGATTCATATCTAGTGTCCCTATGTAAGAGTGGGTACACCTGCAACCAATATCTGTCAATGTATTATTTGCCTCAACACTTACCAAAATATTTTACAAATAAACAGATACACTATTCCTGGTTTAAATTACACTCAGCTGCTTTTTTTTCTTCAGACACTGTTTATTGCGCTAACTATTCCACTGTTACGATCACCACAGCACTAAGCTAAACACTTCCACTGTTTTTTGGTCCTAGCCGATGATCAGTCCACAGCCAAACTTAAACTGTTGCTTAGCCTGATTGGCCATGCCCGACAGAGCAAAAGTGAATGGCAAGGGCTGCAATTTCTTCTCCAGCACTGCACCAATATTCCAGTTAGAGTCCACCATACCTAGAGGAAGAAGTATAGGATTAATTGATTTAGTGAATCTATGATTTTACTATTAAATGTGTCATGAGTGTGACACATGATTATTTATATATATTGCCTTCGTACACATATCTTTTTCATTATCACCCTACTAATTTCAAAACTATATGCAGTCTTTCGCGAAGGAAGTCTCAGGGGGGAGACTGTTAGATTCGGTGCAGTCGGCGGGAGCTCATAAAAAAAATCCTGACAAGAGGATTTGACACTAGTCATGCTATTCCAAAAAACATACACGTGTTAATTTATGATATGTGATTTGGATAAATATATTGTATCTTTGTGTATTGGGTGCACAATAGTGAAAAAATTTAATTGGCCTTGAAGTATACTGTCATTCTTCAGCAACCCCCAAGATATTTATTTATTTTCATTTAGTAAATACCTCTGAAGACCAGCTCTGCTTTGGGTATAGTGACTTGGTACCCAATTGTACCCACTGATTCCATCCCTCTGAATGATGTCTCCATCTCAGCTACCACCTGCAACCCAAATAAAAATATGCCTTGACCATTTATCCTTTATTCCTTGCTTGGAGTGTAAGTGATTCACCGTTATTTTAACATTCCCCCTGCATCCCCCAAGGAGG
>DWJK01002430.1:0-14665 GCA_018248815.1 Croniades pieria auraria
ATATACCTATACATATATATCATATTATATATTCGTACATTATTTATTACAATGTCATGAATAAAAAGTAATGACTACAAAACGATATACAAACCTTAATACGTCTAAAATCGAGAACAAATAATGTTATAAATACATATAATTAAAGGTTACGGGGTACTTTATTTATATAAGATTGTTACATAGACCGCCGATAAACATCGTCGATAACAATGTTTCACCGTCAACACATGTTAACTCTCCCTATAGACGCACCTCTGGCACGATTAAAAAATCATGATCAACAATTTTAAGCCATAAATTTTTATAAACAAAACTTGCTCCACCGCCAGCTAGTAACGAGAGCGATTACAACAAGAAATATCAACAATTTAGTGAGCGACAGCAACAGGAAATAACACTAGTAATGCCACGGTAGCGTCATCTATCGATATTAAAGTAATTAAAGATTTATAAGCGTTTAGAAGTGTTATAATCGGATTATGTTTTATAAAGTTGAAGTAGGCAACAGAATTTATTTATTTAGATCGTTTATAGCTTATCGCTAGCGGTGGAACAGTTTACATATGACGCGAAATACACAGTAGTGTCCGTTCGCGCCACGCGGCTCCACTACGCTTCAGCTCGCTACGTACATGAGTTAATGTTAATTATTAAGCTACAATAAATTACAGTCTACGGCTATAACATTTCTTTAATTTTTCTTGTAGAGATCTTTTCTTGCTTCTGTAAAAGAGACAATAAAGAGGATTATTAAATTGTAACATCGTTACATCAAAGCAACAATAAAAATTTTGTTACAAGGTACACATAAACAATTCAGATATCGACGATGAATACTACGAGAGCTTATATGAAGCCAAAAGTCCGTTAACGAGTCTGTTACATGCGTCATTCATTGAGTAACGGTCGGTTAGACGTTGAGGCCGAGCGACAGGCAAGTAAGCAGAGAGCAGTGCGGCTGACCGTGCGGCGCTCAGAGCGAGTCGCGGTGCCAGACCCAGGTGCGCTTGGTGTGGTCGAAGCGGTGCGCCAGCCACTGCGCCTGCAGCAGCTCGGCGCGGTCCTGGCTCAGGTACAGCGGCTTGCCGCGTCTGCAGCCACAACGGGACCTTCAGCTCACCCTCCACTACGAGTACTAGCCGAGCCATCTCTTTCGAGGCGTTAGCCTATTCCAACGGTCAATGCAGTGTTTACGAAAGACATCACTTGTGCACATACTCGCAGTCATACATAATAATAATAATTAAAAAAAATTACAATATTCATACCCATCGTGTTCATCAATGTAACACTAGGTTTGCACCAACATTAAATATTCAGTCTAGCAGTCTTTACCAAGCAAAAAAACAATAACAACAAATATGCTGGCTATTAATAATAACCAACGAAAGGGCATAAATGGGAACATGCACTGACTTGAGGTCGCGGTCCTCCTCGTCGTAGTCGTCGAGGTAGAGGCTGCCCCACAAGCAGGCGCGGCGGCCGCGGATCACGATGATGTACGTGGACGTGACCACGAGGAAGATGCCCGTGCCGCCGCCGCACTCCAGCGCGTGCTGCCGAACATACGTTACTCGCATCGCTTCCACTACTCTCTTCTTACACATACACACTCAACTCTAATTTAAAAAATTTGATTATAGGTAATGTATTAGACGTAACGGCGATTGTTGATTTTTTGAATGGCCGCAACTCGCAGCAGATTTTTGAGAATTTAAACTATTATCGGGGGTTAGAATATTATTTTGTTTTAAGTTATACTTTTATACAAGGAAAGGAGCTAGAAAAGAGGTGTACAGTTTTAGATACACGACGTCATCGATGTCGTCGGTTTAAAAACGCGCGGTGGAGCTCGGAGATCAGCGGGTACCTGCACGGCCTCGGCGACCTGGTGGTGGCGGCAGCAGGGCTGCTTGAGGCAGACGAGCGTGCCGCAGAGCAGGCAGACGGAGGCCTCCTTGGGCACGGCGCCGCACTGCAGGCACACGCGCTCGTGGTAGTGCGTGAACACGCGGTCGTAGTCGCGCGGCAGCGCCAGCAGCCACGGCCCGGCCCACGCCGCGTGCAGCGCGCGCACGGCCCGCCGCGTCTGCAACGCGCGCCCGCTCACACACGCACTCGCCACACCTTACGGTCTATCGCGTTCTACCGGTGGTTCGCTTAGCTAACCGTGACTTACGCACCTCGACGAGTACTACATGTTTTTATCGCTCGTCAAAGCATTATTTAACAGAACATGCGTGTTGATTTTATGTAATTTATTATACGTCTATTATCGAATTAAATATATACTTGCGATCGAAGTCCTACTGTGTCGTCTTCCAGAATTAAATTACAGCGCCACATATTTTAGTAATCTCTACCCAACTTTCGACTTGTCGAACGATGTATAAACATTTCTGACTCGTGCCAGAAACGTATTAAGCGATGATACTTTTAATATAGATTCGTAGACGACCAGAGTGGCCGGTTGGAAACGGAGGCAGCAGCGGGCTCACCGCCAGCTGGCCGCCGTGCACGGAGGCGGCGAGCTGGCGCGCCCAGGCGCGCGCGGCGGCGGCGTGCGCGGGCGGCAGCGCGGCGGCGGCGCGCGCGGCGGCGGGCGCCAGCTCCAGGTACTGCAGCAGCGCGCCGAACTCCTGCTCCGGCGCGTCCGCGTCGGGCAGCTCCGCGCCGTACACGTGCAGCCGCACCAGCGCCGCGATCCGCAGGAAGCCCAGCGCCAGCTCTTGCACCTGTCGCAACAGTTATCTACGCTGTCAAACATCCCCTGGAACGCAATTATGTACATTTTGTACCGTTACTCGTGCGATTCCTGCTTCGGGCTTCACTTCAGATATAAAAAGCTACTTTCCGAGATGCTTTAGTGATATTTTATTGAATAAATATTATGAACTGACCTGACTTTCGATTTTAGAAATATCCGTAGTTCTTTCGCTGAAATCTGACAATCCATCGTCTTCTAGCAAATGTGAGCCGGCCAGCGACGTCAGGAGCAGCTTGGCCGACTCCAGCAATCCATCCTCGCCGTCTTCGTCCGGACAGCTGTCTTCGCTGACGTCGGACTCCAGTATCGCAGTGAAGACGCCATTCGCACACAGCTGGTTAACTATTTGGTAGTACGTCAGGGCGTATAGAGCTTTGACTATGCATGTGAAATATTCTGTGGACACAATAATATATTTCTATTAAAAAATAGTAGAAAAATGTGTTAGTGTATGGTGTACACTTTTGTTATATACAGTAGCGTTAGCATACAGTCACGTGTCGATTGATAAAAAAGTAATGAGCGAACAGTTGCATAAGTATTAAATTTGATGTAATGGTTGATGATAGATTATTAGGTAGGTAATTTTGCAAAATTGAATGCAAAACAGAATAGTGGCTGAACTTGCATTAAAAACATTCCTTTACTCAATAATTTGTGGGATCGGTTGACTTTATACTATTAAACTTGCGTATCGTATACTCATAATGCCCTTTTGAATAGGCGATAGCACAAGGTAATTACAAAAAGCAGCAAAATACTGACGGATATCCAAGTGCGGCGGGTGCGCGGGCGCCAGCAGCAGGAAGTGCATGAGCAGCGCGGCGGGGTCGCGCAGCAGCAGCGGCACGGGCCGCGTGCGCGCGCCGGGCGCCAGCGCGGCCACGGGCGCCGAGCAGGCGGCGGGCGCGGCGGGCGCGGGCGCGACCGGCACCAGCGCGCGCCACGTGGCCGCCACGCCCAGCTGCGCGCCCGCCGCCGCCAGGGCACGCGCGTGCGCGCCCGCCACGGCCAGCAGCGGCACTGTAAACGATTTCACGATCTAGCTACAATTGTTGTATTATAATTACTATTAAAGCTTTCGTATTGCACAACAAAACTGATATGTGGCTCGACTCCAATTGAGTGTTGATTTCTGTACAAAATATTCTTCTCGTTTTAAAGACTTTACCGGTTTACGACGATCGGAAGTTTGTATTGATGGAATGTACAAAACAGTATATAAAACTGAACTGCTTGTTAACTATTCATTTTCTAGAAATATTATTTTGGTGTTGATGTTAAAGATTTCATGTATTCCATATGACAAAATATTCTAATAATCTATGTCAGAATTATATGAAATATGCAACAACTTGCCTATGCAGTCGTCGCGTGGTTTATATCTGGGCGGAGGGCGCGATAGCAGGCGCCCGCCACGCTGCACCAGCTCGCACTCGAGGTTGGTGCGCACGAGCGACGCCACGAACGTAAAGATGGCGGCGGGCGAGGAACCGTAGCGTTGCTTTAGTTTGCTGCCCGCCGTGCCCGTCATGTCCTCCATCGCCTTACCCATCGCTTCCGACAATCGGCTCGGCGTCTGGAGAAAAAAACCGACATAATAAAAATTGAGTCGGAAAAGGAGATAGGACCGGTAAGCGATAGAAGGACGTGGATAGTTACGGGCGCGGGCTGGTCCCGCTGCAGCATGTCGAGGATGGCGGCGGCCAGGTCGTGGTGCGGCGTGGGCGGCGGCGGGCGCGCGGGCGGCGGGCGCGGCGCCAGCGGCAGCGCGCTGTTGGCGAGCTGGCGGCACACGGGGCACAGGAACTCGCCGCGCTCCACGTGCAGGTTGTGCGGCCGCTGCGGCGCCGCCAGCGAGCGCAGGTAGGCGCGCAGGCAGCGCAGGTGCAGGTGGTGGCCGCACGACTGCGCCGCCACGCCGCCCTCCCAGCCCACGCTCACGCTCAGCACCCACGACTCCTGAAGCAAGTCACTCACTCACTTCTCTGTCAGAACGTCGATCATTCGGTCATCTCTAATACGTTGGCCGTTTGCTTACGTGACGATCGTACACAATGTAAGCATATGTTCATTTTAAAATTTTAAACGTTATTTTCATTCTCTTCAGTCTGTCTAAATCCACTGCTGGATTTATGTCCACGCCTCCCCAGGGTCACTCTAGGCAAAGCTAAATATTTCTTTCTTTTATATAATTAAGTCATTAACATTGTGCGCGAAATTTTGTAACATTGTATTTATCTTGTAATACATTTTATTCCAATTTTAGATTGAATGAAAAAAAAAATCGCTTATTAAGCGATAAGAACTGTCGTTTAAATATATATTGCCCGTGTACATTTTGATACTTTTACATCGAGGCATGAACAATAAAGCGTTCCATCTTCCACGTCCAGAGGTGCTCGTACGAGTGGAGCGAGTGCAGCGAACCTGGTCGAAGTTCTGCGAGAGGTCGTCGTGCAGGCGGTAGTGGTGCGCGGCGGCCGTGGCGTCGTGCTGCGCCGCCAGCCGCGCGCGCTCCGCCTCCGACAGCGGCAGGCGCGGCACGCCCGAGCCCGCGCGCCGCCGGTGGCCCAGCACCGACGTGGACTGCCGACGTCTCGCTCTTGTTACTCATGTCGAGTCACATCGTGCATATCAAAATATATTATATTGGCTCCTCCTACTTCAAAATTAGCAAACGGCTGTGTTCGTTTCGTTTATCGATGAGACGTCGGACTGATTACGTTGCGATTGAGTTCTACCGAATTGGAACATTAATGAAGTTCGATAATTGACTGTCGTTCATTCGAGTAGCTTCGAAATTGTTAGACGATTACCTGCAAAAGTACGACGAGGCCTATCGGATCGGCGGCGGTGGTGGGCGCTGTGGTGTTACATATGACGCAGTCGTAGTCTCTCTCCAGCACCTCCTCCTCCCACTCCATGGCGTCTCCCTCTCCCTCCATGTTCTGCATGGCCGATAGGAATTGCTGCTGTCGCCGGGCAAACTCGCGCATCACTTGCTGTTGTCGCTCGCGCGCACGTCGCGATCGCTCCTCCTTTTCCCGCCTTTCTCTAAAATATTTAATTATACTTACAATAATAGCCATCCAAAGGCACGAAGGTATTATAACTACCTAAAGCTTGAAAGCAAAAGAAAATAGGTGAAATCATGATTAATTGCAAAGGATAATATACGAGAGATAAACGAGATCATCGACGTACCAACAGTAAAAATCAAGTAAACATTTGGTATTTGATGTTATGATGTTTCATAAACACTATTCTCTTATTAGAAAATTAATATCCCTCTAACTCTTTTCAGATTGAGATAAAGAAATGAGGCATCAATTCATGGAAAAAAGAAAAAAAAAGTCTAACGTAATCAAATGTAACACAACCGTGAAACACTACTGAATAAAAAATTTCAATTTCTATTTTATATTTGTATTCTAATACCACAAGAAACATTTTTTAATTCTCAAAACTGCAAAATTACATGTTTGTTTAACTTTACTAAACTGAGAAGTTAGAAAAACAAAAAAAAATTATTTAATTAAAAATTCATATTTTGGAAAAAAACGCTCACCTGTAAATTTCAGGATTCTTTTAGATATGTAAAAGGTACATATAAAAAAATTGTGCCCAAAATTTTATGTTGATAGCCAATTTTAATGTTATTTAAAAATTAAAAATTTTTCAAGTTTGACCCATATTGAAAAAAATTTTTTAAATAATTTTATTCTTATAGCCCCAAGTATCCTCTTTAAAACAAGCTTTGGTTCATTTTCGTAACTATCATAGTTTTTGAGATATTAAATAAATAAAATTGAAAAACGGGAAAAATATTATTAAATAAGATTTTTAATCATGTATAACTTTTAAAAAAAATATTTTAATTTTCTTCCTTTGGCAGAACTTCGTTATGTAATAAAAGAAAAATTTTCACCAAAATTTGTCCAAATTATAAGGGGTCGATTCCAACTATTTGTCGATTTGACATGGAATGACCCATATTCGTTATAAAGTTTCATGTTTTCCAATCAAATACTATACGATACTTGTAGGTGCTAGCCAAGATTTTTGAAAGGGAAAAGGACCTGGCCCGTTGCTCGGCCTGCCGCTCGCGCTGGTGCGGCCACAGCGCGCGGCGCAGGTGCTGCACGGCGGCGGCGCAGCGCGCGTCCAGCGCCGCCAGCTGCCGCACCAGCTGCCCGATGAAGTGCGGCCCGTCGCCTGCGCACGCGCACACGTACACGCACGTTATAATATAGTGGCTAAAAGTACTAAAAGTACGACTTTCCAGTGTCCCCGACCGTCTCCTTCGGCAACCGTTAAAACTCACCTATCGGCTCGTCGAACTCCGGCGCGGGCTCCTCCAGGGAGAAGGAATCCAATCTGCCGGACAGTTGCGAGTGCAGCTTCAACAGCAGAGATATAATAGATTCGTTCACAGGAATCTGTTCGTCGGTTTGCGTGTGTAGCTCGATCTAAAGAAATTTAATAAAAATTTTTATTCAAGGTATAAAATGTAAGTCAACCAGTTTTCGCAGGCATGCCACGTTTTGAGATTAACAGTTTTTTAGTATCATAATATGTTTAAATAGATTGCATCTGACTTTTTAAAAATGAATACGACTACTAATGTAGGAGGGCAGGTAAAGTCGAAAGTGTGACATGAAACTAATACAAAAATGCAGTGATCGTGTGTCGTGTGCGTGCAAGTGATCGTGTGTCGTGTGCGAGTAGGTGCGAGTAGGTGCGAGTAGGTGCGCACCTGCGCGTTGTCGGCGGCGCGGTGCGCGGGCGGCGCGGGCGGCGCGGGCAGCGCGGGCGGCGTGGCGCGGCCGGCGCGCGCCGCCCACTCCTGCACCTCCATCTCCGTCACGATATCTGCGCAATACGTTTCTTTATTGCTCTAAGTAAATACCGTTCACCCTATTGGCCTTTAGGGCTTCACCGAGTTCGGTCACGAGCTCGACTACCTCCACCTAGTATAAGGGTAGAGTGAAACTAGTAGGAGAGAGGTCCGGCATCGGACAGAACATCCGAGTCCACCCGGCGAAAGGGAGAGAGAGGAAGGGTCGTGCGACCGATCGGTATGCATCTTCTGTGAGACTCGGACCTAGGTCCGGATCGATCCGGTGTGTGCTTATCGAAGGACGACGAGCTGCGACATGCTCGCCGCATCTGCCCCGCTTACGACTTATATTATACTTTTATATCACCGTCGAACTTTACGTTTAATGTACTGATACATTCTTTATTTTACTTCCAATCTACTCAACGTTCCATGTTTATTTCAGCACAATAATGTGAACAGGAATATTGACATTCCAAAAATGTTTTTGTTACTTACTAGACTCGCATAAATGTGTTACATAACTACTTGTTCTAAATAGAAACAAATCGAACTTTAAAGGAAACGGACATTGGTTTAACACTAGATTTACCAGATCAATCAATATGACTGGTCTTGCATGTTCAATTTAAATTTCCTACTGCATGTAACATTTTCTCTATGTAATGATATCATAACTTTTGTTGCTATAACTAAAGGATTGGTTTTAGGAACTTTATGTTATTTTATATATGTTCGTAACAAATATATTTTTTGTTATTGACATACCAGTACCAGTCCAAATGACTGGTGCAAGTTTCTAGGTGATAAAATGACTTTGAGGCAGCTACAACAATTGTTAAGTACTGCAAAAATTTTTCGGGACAAATTATATGGTTCCGGGAAAATCATGATTCTGATAAATACAATGTCGCGTTCAATAATACAATGTTCTGATACAATAAATACAATGTTCGGATAAATACAATACAAATTGTATGTGATGTATAAGAAACAAGTAAAAGTGTGATGATTAATTGATAATATATTTAAATTTATATACTACAATGAACATTATTAAACTTATTCTGTTATTTTTTAAAAGACTGGTAGCAATAGGTATATGTATTCAAATAGGTTGTAAATCTAGTGATAAATAATTTTAATTGACACCTTATCGCTCAGTGGTATTTAAACTATCGTTTAAATACCATTCAGCGGGGATTATCAATTGGAGGAATAGAGGAAATACGATTATTAAATTTCCTGAATAATAACACAAATAATGATAATTCTATTAGTCAAAAAAACAACTCACCATAATGAATGGGTACCGGCGGCGGGTCGAGATGCTCCGGGATAGCCAATGTCATCTGATTATCGTCGCCTTCAGCGTCCGTATCTGTGTCTGGGTGTATATGCGGCAGTGCTTGTAACGTTTGCACCACCAACGCTTGCATTTCTCCACTGCCACTCTGAGAAATTAACATTATGCATTTATTAGACGCACTAACATTATGTATTTATGCAGTTATTAGAGGAACAATGGCTATTTTACGGATTTATCAGGAGGACCGACCAGCCATTTATACTCATTTCTATCAAAGTTAAACAATCAGTTTCTTTATAATTAGGATTTATGTGGAAAGAAAAATTGTTATGAAATGATAATTAATTGTTAGACTTACTTCGAGCGCTCGCATTTCGGGCGTGTCCTCGCCAGTATCTGACTGATCGTCCGATACTGAATTACCGCGAACCATCTGTTGAAATCGTTGTAAAATGTTTAAGTGACTATCGTCGCACAATTAGAGTATTTTTTGCGTGATGAAAAAGTGAATTCATAACCCAGTAATTGTTTTGTATTTTGTAAGTTTAATTTATGAAATAATAGGTATATCCACTAGCTTGTATATGATTTGAAGGTAAAAATAAGTTCGCGTTTCATTTGACTTTTAATAGGCACTGTAATATTAAGACATTTAAAATGTATTATAGGTCGAAATAGATTTTTTAATAACATGCGATACGGATAATCGAAAAGATGTACGTAGTCGTCGCTACATTTAAAACGAACGGAGACAAAGAATTCATTGAGAACCTCGAGGGGCTGCGGCACGGCGAGCGCGGTGCTGGTGGCGGGCAGGGACATGGACTTGGAGGGCGGCGGCAGCCTGCTCTGCTCCGACTCCGAGCTCTCCCAGTCCGTGTCGCCTGCGGCAGAGCGGGGCGGTTAGCGCGGGGCGCGGCGGGCGGGGGGCGGAGGAGAGGGCGGTACCGACTGTCGGACGGCAGGCGCGCGCGGCGCGGCGTGCGCGGCGCGGGCTGGCGCGCGGCGCGCGCGTGCAGCGGCGCCACGCTGCCCACCAGCGTGCGCGCGTTGTCGGCGATGCCGCCGCCCGCGAAGACGCGCAGCAGCGGTGCGCCCGACACCAGGCTGCCGCGCGAGCCGCCCTCGCCGCCCGCGATGCACACCTCGTGCTGCGCGCGCACACCGTCGCGTCTTATTACGTCGTCCCTCTTATATTTTGCACCTTCGAGCGGCCCTTGCGAGCCCAGTATTTATTTCGTTCGATTATTTTAATATTTTTATTTCGATCGCTTTTAGTAAAACTTTTATTCGATGCCAGTGAAGGTTTTCGAACAGTAATTTATGTTGCTGACGCGATTGAATTTCTCACTCTCGTGTCACAAAATTATTAAGCTATTCTCCAAATTCACATTTTCAGATAACAATTGTTCGTTCTTAATATTAGTAGACAAATAGATAACATTGAACTAGAGTAAAGTACGGTCGCCAAATTTCGTATCCTACTGTATTTCTCGTAAAAATCAACGCTATCTATTTCTCTCATTCCGAAACGATAATTAGTTACGTTAATCAACCATTTTGACAATGCAAAGGTGAGACGAAGCTCTTGGAATCAGATATTGAAAAGACAGGAAAATTGTTCAACATAAGTTTCTTTTTTCTAAATATTATTTGAACTAATGAAATATTTATGTACTTGACTTATTTAAATATTTTTTTTGTCAAAATGAACTGTGTTTACATAAGATTCAAAGCAATATAAATATAGAATCGGTTAACATATGGGTTTTTTCTGGAATTGGTATTGGTGTTCATTACTACTTTAGTAAATTCCCAATACCATCCGACTAGTTAGACCTAATTTCGTCCCCGGGACGGTATTTAGGTACTTCGTTTTACTTTGAAGATAATTTTCCTAACTGATCTTATCATTTTGTTTAATGTATTTCTTCATTCTACAAATGGCAAAAAGTAAACTATGGGATCAAGAAGCTATAAAATAAGCTATAGAGGACGTACGAAAGAAATAAATGGGTTTTAAAAAGAAAAATATCAGACAAATAAGAAAAGAAAAAGGAAGGATGAAAGAATTGCAGGAAAAGAAGAAATAGACGTGTAGTGTGACTGCCTCGTTGATCGAGTGGTTACAAGCGCGACTGCCAATCGGGAAGTAATGGGTTCAAGTCCCGGGTCGAGTACCATTAGATTTTCTAATTTGGAATTTCTAGTAATAACTCGGGGTATGGATCTGTGCCCGGTGTATGGCAATAGTTACCACTTTATCCATGGGTCATAAAAACGTGCACTACACTCCTCTGTCTATCTCTTCGGAGATTACAGGCGTGATGTTACGTTTTTTTATGTTAGAAGTGTACGCAAAGCTAAAATAGGAAGAAAGAAAAAAAAACAACAAAGGTCGAAAGGAAAAGTCTTCTGACGAGGATACGTCTGAAGATGAATCAGTTTTAAATTCCACTGATGAAGAAGACAGCGACAAAGATGATGCTAAATGTCCAGTTTGTCCTAAAACATTTTCTCAAGACAAAAAGGGTGAGAAATAGATAAGATGCACCAAATTTTTTCAATGGATGCATGAATGCGTCGAAAGCTCAGAGCCCACATGTATTTGCCAAATGAGTTAAGAAAGTTTAAAGTACAAATTTTAAAAGCACACATTTTATTCTATATTTTATAGTAATTACATTTAAGTCATGTATTAAATTTTTTTATCTCAATATCATCCCCGGGGACGGAGTTGGGCGCCGTAAACGATATCCATAGAGGTTTTCTTATTTTGTTTAGATTGCGATTAAAACAATATTTCTAATGAATGTTCCACCTAATGTTTGACGCTTTATTCGCTATTCTGCATGTGTTAATTACATATGTAAGCTTGTTTTACAAAAAGAGCACGATATATCGCGACTGTACCCTACTGTTTGACTCATTAACGTTCAGAGTTGTGTTGTAAGAATACATGTATATAAAAAACTAATTTTGAGGTGTCAGATGTCAGGTCTCATTTCACAACGCAATACTACTCCACTTATTACAATTTCCGAAGAGTAGGCGTTATATTGTGAAATTGCATTCATAATTTTGAGAATTTCGAAACAATTGCAGTAAACATAAAAGTATTGAAAGGCAGAAAAACTACTTAGCACGGCATTAATTGCATTATTTCAATTCGCTACTTACTTTTAAGTGTTAAGTTAGATAATAAAGTATGTTTATATTATACTGTAAGACGTGTAGTGCGTACCGCGTGGGGGCGCGGCGGCGGGCGGCGCTCGGCGGCGCGGCGCGCGGCGGCCGCCAGCAGGTACACGGCCAGCGCCAGCACGTGGTCGGGCGGCGCCGCGCCGCCGCCCACGTCGCGGCGCCGCACGCCGCGGTGCAGCACCGCCACCAGCGCGCCGTGCAGCACGCCTGCGACCACGCACCGCACTACACGCACTGTCCCACCCCTTGGGGTCGAACTACTGCTAGCTATTCGACCTTCACTTACTAACCAACGATTTACATAAATTCATACGCCATATAATGAAATCTCTGAGACAGAATATTTTATAGCACGTTCTAATTCGAACTATGTTGTCCGATGCCAATAAAAATTTTATATACGAATGTACAACACGCAGAAATAAACAGCAGAATACGCTTTCTTTGTCATTATTTAACCTCTCGTTTTCAACGTGACAGTATCCCTCTTAACTATTATTACATGCCCAGGTAAGCTGCTATACTACTAAAATGAAACTAAAAATATGATAACACTTAACTATGCTTATTATGCAGTGAATACCTCGCAGTTACGTCATCAGAGTAGTGTCATATTAACTTCTGTGATTTATAAAACCATGAACACATTTTTGTATTAAAAATATCAACCTGAGTCGCAAAGCGCCCGCGGATCCCCGGCGGCTTCGGGGGGCGCCTTGGCGGGGCGCAACGGAGGCCACAGCGCGTTCGTGTTGATATGTGCCAAGTGAGCGCCGTTCTCCGACTTCTGTTTTTCGCGTACACTGGAAAAATATTTCAATAGCATTTTACAATAAGAAGTATTTATCTGCAGTATCATTCGCTGTTATCATAGCTGGCATCGTTTAAATTTTTACATCATAAGATATGATTGATTTTGATTTTTATGTTTCATTTCGGTTCACAATAATTGTATGCCATGCATTCAGCTCCCTACGCTCAGTGTAGGTGCGTTTAAAACGCAAGATATTGACATTAGCGCCTTATATTCGCATAGTATTTATTCCTATAGACTGATATTATTATTACTGGTATAACTGGCAGTGGTTGGATACGAGGAACTGAAGGTCGAACTCAGTGTCTTGCTATTGGAGAGGCCCATATCCAGCAGTGCACGATATGCTATGAGGGTTTAATAATGTAGCATGTATTATCCCCTTTGAGTACGCTTATATCTAGCACTGACTGGCTTATGATGGTGATGATTGAATAAGTAGAGCACGATACAGACTAGGCGGCGTAGCGGTCCATGGAGGCGTGGAAGTCGCGGCGGTGCACGGCGCGGCGCAGCACGTGCAGCGGCTCGTAGTAGTCGCGCCACACCGTGTCGCGCGGCACGAACAGCCCCTGCTCCAGGCTCTCCGAGCCGCGCGGCGGCGCGCGGTACACCGACACCTGCCGCACGCACACACGAACATGTACCTTCCCAACTACTTTATACTCTACACTTTTTGTAATATTAATGGCCTCGAGTTTCACTATGATCGAACGAAATAATTATATCCCAATTCGAAATTTAGATTATAACCTACTTTACTCGTTTAAATATTTACAAACGAATAAAATTCGTTAAGTCGTATGAGAGCTATTAATGCATTAGAAAGTGATAGAAATGTGTAAACACCACGAAGCAATCGTTGGTTGATTTATCGTGTAATACGACACCACTTAATTCGCGGCAACGATAGGAAAACCAAAAAGGTGAGCATTTTAAAGTTTTCTAACATTTAAGAAATGAAGTTTCATTTTGAAAAAAACTGACAAAAAGAATCTGTTGTGTCATTCGCCAGGAATCCTTTCTGTGAAGAGGCACGCACAAATATATAAACTTTCGAAATTTTACCCGTTAATAGGAATTATGCCAGAGTCGTGAGTCATTTCTGCAACACTTATAAATAAAATTTAGATAATAATAGTAGTAACGCATTTAAGAATCACCTTCAATAAATTGTAGCAAGTCTGTTCCTAAATCGGAAAAGGCTCTTATTTTTTACAATACAAACACTAATTTTCCAAATTACTCTACATAAATAAATCCTGTTCCAAAACTTTAATTTATTTTATACAGTCTTGCACTACGGGGTATATTAATAAGATGGATACAAAAATCCAAAGGTCATTTGTACTGTCACTGTTGTATTGTCTTGGTGTACAATAAAAAATATTTGTATTGTATTGTATTGTCATTCCATCCAGTATATGTAAGATTGAATACATATTACTGATTTATTTGCCACTTTTGCTACGTTCCCGAAAATGATGGCGGTGTTCCCGAAATGACGTTGACGATCCCTGAATGAACGCAAATCCCGGTTTTTAATACATTTTATGTTTAATACTTTTTACTGTTACACCTTTTTTACTATTAAATGTTTCGTGAGTATTTACACACATGATTAAATATGTACCGGCTTAACCGTCGCGACCTCGCTGCAAGCGGCGGGAGCTCATGAGGAAGGACCTCGTACAGCGCCGAAACTACTCGGGCCATGCCGAAAAA
>DWJK01002431.1:0-14663 GCA_018248815.1 Croniades pieria auraria
GCGCGCGGCCGCCGAGCACGCGGCGCCGCTGCTGGCCGCCGCCTTCTCGCCCGACGGCTCCGCACTAGCCACGGCCGCCGCCGATGGATACGTCATGTTCTTCCAGGTCACTCGATCTGCTGTTCGCTTACGTTGTATTTGGATCTCGCATATTAAACATCCGCTTATGTATTATGGACGGAACTGTGCTCTCGTCGATAAGGTAATGTAAGTAATTAATGTTTCACTGCTAGACTCGAGATTCTCCTTATTCGGCACTACTAGACTTACCCGACGCTACTGAACGATTATGCGTACGAACATTTTTCATAGAAAGTAAAATCAATCCAAACGTTTTTATTTTTTAAACTAATTCGTTGTATAACTATAACTGATTAGGAGATACACGACCACCACTATATATAGGTAATCATCAATTTGTTAATTGAATTATCAATAAAAATGTGAGCTAACGTTCAGTTTCACTAACCCCAGGTGTACATGAACAATGAAAGCAACCCACGCTGCCTGCACAAGTGGCAACCGCACGGCGGGAAGCCACTTACAAGCCTCTTCTTCCTGGACAACCACAAGAATTACAACACAAAGTGAGAATCTATGCATACAAAAAAACTGCAGCAACATCTAATTCTATTCATAATCAATACAATTGCTTTGACAGATTAAGCCAGTGACACCAAAAATATACTTTTGTTTGTCTATCACTGTGTATGCCTGTCTTTTGTCTACACGTTATATATACAAATAATATTACCTTTTTAATACATTTTGTGTAAAATACATTAATGCATAGTAACTCTTCGTTTGTTTGTTACTCTAAAAGTTGTAACAAATATATGATATTTTTCTTTCATTAATACATAATTTTATTCCCCTGTAGTGTCCAATTTTGGAAGTTTGCGGTAACAGGCGCCGAAAACAACACCTCAATCAAGGTGTGGTCTTGCAAATCCTGGAACTGTCTTCAAAGCATCAGCTTCACCCCATCCATCAGCAGCGATAATTCCCTGCTCGGCATGAAGGCAATGCTGGATACCAGTGCCAACTATCTGCTCCTATCGGACTTTAAAGCTAGAAGTCTATATGTTCTTCATATGGCAAGAGACGCTGTTGATTCCATGGCGTACTGTAAGAGTATATCAGAGTTTTTGCTGCCCTATCCAGTGCTGAGTTTCACTATTGTAGATGCTGGTAAGTTTAAAGCTACTTTAAACAAACTGCTAAATATAGGCTATTGTTTGGTACAAGGCCTCTAATTTCTGTGCAACGGATATTTGGTTATTTCCAAGCTTAAATCTGAGTATTTGGTGTTTGTACACTTACATTAATTTATGTATGTGTGTGTGTGTGTGTGTGGATGCGAATATGCAGGCTTGCGTACTTGTCTGCATTAGAGCGAGAGTGCGTCCGTGCTTCTGTGGTGATAAGAAACTCACCATACAAAATATTAGTGTGAGAGCTATTAGAGTAAACCAATTTTTTGTTCTTATTACTTTTTAATAATTATAATAATAAAAGTAGTCATAATAATACTTTATATTAAAATTAGTAAAATCCTAATAATTAAAATGTTAGTTTTTTATTAATAATTATAATAATAAAAAAACGGAAATTAAGTTTCTATCATTAAATGTTCTATCTGACTTCCATGTTTCCTAACTGTACATAAAGCATTAAATATAACATAAAGTAATAAAACATCTATATTATGTGTTTACGAATAACAGCAAGAGTTTAGACATGTAATTAGTATTAATAGCTACGTTTAATCTGTTTCAACTTCCAGAGGAGTTTACGCCGAAGTGCGAGTCTGGCTGTGATGATCCGTACCATCGGAACGGCGACGACGGTAACGCGGCCGACTCGCCCGACGAGTTTGATTTGCATCGTGACGTAAGTCACCGTTGTTACAGTATTAAAAATAATCCTAAATGTCTATATTCAACCCGCACTGACTAGCGTACAAGACTATGGTTTTCATTGTCAGGGGCCCATGTCCAACTGTGGAACGATAACAGATGACAATAATTATGATAGGCATATGAACAAGGCACTCAATGTGAGGCTCGCAGTTTTTTATTATGCTATAAAATGTAAGAATGTAATTAAAAATGTGTTTCTTAGTTTGTCATGCATTGGTGTACTTGTTATTGTTGATGGTTGACAATTTGATAATATTTTGCTGGTGCGGTGCAGGAGGGCGCCGCCGACTGCAGCGCGGGCGACGGGCCGCAGGTGCGGCTGCGGCTGTACATCGTGCAGCCCAAGGGCCTGCAGGAGGGCGAGCTCATATACGAGCCGCCCTCCACCTTCAGCGACCCCTTGCCTGGTGACATAGAACTTTTTTTTACTTAAACACGTTATAGCAATGTAAAATGTAGGTGCTGAATACATTTCACTGCATTATTGATATCTAATCTCAAATATACTTCCTAACATTTATCTCAGAATACTGCTTGCTATAGTATTCAGCAGAAACAGAAATACAAACTTTATTAAATAGCAACAAAACTTGTCCTGTATTGTGTATTGAGACTTCTACCACAATACCACAAGACAAAGGCCAAGCATTAACATTTGCATATTTGGATTTAGTGCAGTGAGGTTCCATTGTATAATAATTCAAATTAGAATAGTATAAAAACTGGTATGTACTCTACAGATATGGAAGGACTGTCTCTGGAGGCAGATATATCAGGGGTGGTAGAAGAAGCATCTCCAGCCACCATGCCGTCTAGCATTCTTCAGCAACAGAGCCAGCAGCTCAAAAACCTCCTTATGAGATCACAGGTATTACATTACATAAATTAGTAGTTGTGTGCCATATAATGTGTTTCGTAACTGCCAAAAAATCGATAAGATATGTTAAAAATATTGTATGGTTCTCGAAAAAGTTAAATATAATATTCCTTGCAGACTCAACCTGGCAGTTTGATCAGTCAGCGGCCTGACTCCCCACCGCCCATACCACCTCAACTGAATCTCATGACCCCAGATGCTTTCAGGTATGTTTCTAGTTTACCATGAGTTATGATTTCCTGTGCTTTGGGTATCATATACACACATTTAATATACAAATAGTTGCACCCAGTATGGTTAAATAAATTATGTTTTATTGTTAAAACTGTTTTGGATGGTTTTACCCCTATCTCATAGTTATAAATCATCTTTTTAGTTCGCCAGGTAAACGGGACGAAGACGATCCCCCGCTTTCTGCCACTCCAGATGTCGGGATTAAACAGCGAGTTACCTCAATCAATGGTAAATTTCTTTCTCCTAGCAACACTTTTCTCTTTTGACCTCCAATGATATACTAGTCGGCTTATACACATCATAGACAATTTTTACACGCTTTATATTAGTTTCACCCGTATGTTTTCTTGTATGTATCTTTCCTTCACTTTATTTTTTTACGTAACAGCGACATCTAGGAAGTCGTGACTTAAACAATGTAAAGTGCTGTCATCTACGGTACCATTGTGTACTACATTGGAAGTCCCAATTCCTAAAACTAACTAAGACATGATTCTAGGTGCTATCTTCATCTCCCGAGATAAAATATTTTGCTTTCGGACAGGATTTTTTCGAATTCTTCTCCTTTCTGCTTTGATAGCTTTTTTCGTACGAACACTACGCGGACGGCCAGATCTTTTTCTGTCACAAACAGAGCAGGTTTCATTGTACCTATCAATAGCCCGGTACACAAACATTTGTCTAATACCAAGGAGGTATGGAGGATTCTAAAAGTTGTATTTAACTCCATACCTACTTTATGTAATGCAATCACAGCGATTCGGTTCTCTTTATCACCCCACTATATTTTAATATCACAAAATATTTTACAATGTATTGGCGTCAAAATAAGAAAACACAATGAATAATCGTATAAAAAACACAGATTCCAAATTCAAAAGTAATAATTTGTTTATTTTTAATTATAACAGTATTTATGGCCAGACTAAGTTTACGAAAAAGATGGGACAAAGAGCTCCTCGCTTTTTCACAATAATACTAATATTTTTCGTTCATTTTTTTTTATTCTACCTACGTTAAAAATTGTTGTATTTTTTAGTTCGATGTGCTATAAAAGCGTGTTTTTTTAATTTTATTTAAAGTATATTTATTTTTGAACTACATTTTGATCATTGTTTTAACTAATTATTTGGCGTGGAAATGAAGTCATAAGCCTTTTCTTTTGACGAAAAGGACTGTTTTAATTTCCGTTCTAATAATAATAATAAATTAGGGAAAAGTGGTGACTCATGTTATAATAATAAAAAAAAAAATAATCGACCCTATTATCATTTCACTGTTGGAATATTGGTCTCCTCTCACATTAAGAGGGTTAAGGCCATAGTCTGCCACTCTGGCTAAGTGCGGGTTGGTAGACTTCACACACCTAAGAATTTTTTTTTATGTACATATATTCTAAGGTGTGCAGGTTTCCTTACGATGTTTTCTTTCAACGTTAGCAAGTGATATTTAAACTTAAAACGCAATTTTGTAAAGAGTTATGAATCCAGATTTTGGATTTGAATCCAGTACCCCCGGAGTGAGAGGCTGAATTCCTAACCACTAGGCTATCACTGCTTATGATATATGATATGATATGACTTATGATATAGTGTTCAATTATGCAACAGCAACAGAAGCGGTTGCGGGCGCGGGCCCGAGCGAGGCGGCGGCGGCGGGCGACAAGCCGCCGTCGGGCGGCTCCAGCCCTAGCCGCGAGGTGCAGCAGATCATGGCGCATGAGCAGACCTCCTACTATAAAGACCTGGTAAGTTAACCATTGAGTGCTTGATACCGCTAAGGTAAAAATAATATTAATTAACAATGTAAGCAACATTGTCAACAGCAACAGCAATAAAAAAATTTCCATCAATGAATGAGCAGTGGTAGCCTAGTTATTTAGATTTCAGTTCATCACCCCAGGGTTGCTACGTTCTAAACTAACATAAATCAAACTACTAATTTTATTTACAACATCATTATTTAATGTTTACAAAATTAAAATACAACATTCACTTGATTGGATCTGTTAGTCAATAATTGTTGACTCCAACTGCTGTGTTGATTGCCAGGATATCTCTGAGAAATATATAAGTATGGGTATAAAGTTATATCGATATGTATCTAAGAATCATCATATATATAATTTACCAGCTGTCTAATATCCATAGTGTAGGCTCTGTCTGCTTTGGAATTAGATAACTTTGTTAACCCCATAAATCCCTTCTCTTTAAAGTTTCTTATAGCCAACTTAAAATTACTGACTCGACTACTGCACCCAGGAGGAGGAAGTACCCAGTGAACCAGTAACAGTTGAGTCATCAGCAACACAGAATGGACCCGAAGTATTGTTCCCAACGGACCTATTCATATCTCCGGAAAAACCACCATCGTCAGCGAAACTAACACATAGCAGTAAGTAATAATAATTTCGATCAGAGTCATCTAAGATACTAGAATAGAGCTAATTAGCACTCTGATTTATTATGACATCTACAGTGACCTTGATAGAAAAACAGCTTTATTTGGGGTCATTCATGGGCTATCATCACGCTAGTATACCTTTTAAAGGTCCTTAGCTTTATTACCAACATGGCTGGTATATTTGAATGATGAATTTATGCATCTGTTTTCAGGCTAGGTGTTGTCTGACAATGTGTGAGTGTCTATGTCACCCACACACAGACATTGACACAATGATTATAAATAAAACATTATATGTATATGACCACTGATGAACAATTATTTTATTGTTTTTGCTAATCAAAAGCCATACTTCCAAATTAACCATTTGTCCAAAAAATGTATGTATGTCGTTAACTGGTAACACTTTTAGGCAATGATGATTGAGTCTACAAAATATCTAAACGAAAGACTATTAATTAGTTTTTGTGGTTAATATCTAAGTCTGGCTGGTTTTATTGACTTAGCAACTTTGCCTGGCATTGTTTTGTTCACTGATAGAATTTTCACTGTATATAACGAGATCTGTATATGATGAGATATGATTTAAATAGAAAAAAGATATAGTTTTAAATTAATATAAATATTTGTATGTATCAACACGTAAAACAAGTTCGTGAATGTTCCATTAAATTCCAGACAGCGACACATCCTGGCCACAGATATCAATCGCTCAAATAACTGAAGCGAATCAACGCAAGGCATCCAGCGACAAATCTAGTAATCAGTCCCTCAGTACACCCATTACCGCACCTCTCGGCACCCCCTTGCCTCCACTGAATCCTTCCTTAGTTGCTCCAGCGGCCGTTCCACTCGGGGCTCCACTCACGCCTCTAGGGGTCCCGCTCGGCGCTCCTCTCGTCCCGCTGAATCCTCCCCCGACGCCTCAGGCGTCGAGAGTCGAATCCGACCGAGCCGCCAGCGAGGAGGCCATGCGGAACAGACTCGAGGCGCTCGAACAGAAGTTGGACAAACTTACCGGTGAGCGGCAAATCTTATAAGTATTATCATTCAGCTAAACTTACCGTAACTCGTTATCATCGGCTTCCATCGGTCCATCGCCGGACATGGGCCGCTTCGAGGAAGACAAAACCTACGTCACGCCTGTAGTTCTGGAGTAGGCAGGCGGGAAAGGTCGGTACCCTCCTACGCCTCACCGGCTACGTCTAAGTCCACCGCGGAACGGGGGGTGCGCTCGGTGCCTCGCACCGGGCACGAACTCACACTACCAGAAATTTCATACTAGAAAAATTCAATAGTACCCGCACCGGGCGAGGCGAAACTTAGAGGCCCCCGCATACATTAAGACGGAACAGCGAGAGTGACGAGACGACGTGGTGTGGCCGCAGAGGTGCTGAGCCAGCAGGCGCGCGAGCTGCGCGCGCTGCTGCGCGACGCGCCGGCGCCGCGCGAGCTGCTGCGCGACGCGCTGGACGCGCACGCCGCGCGCACCGCCGCCGCGCTCGACGCCGCGCTCGCCGACGGGTCAGCGACCACCTTATACGTTCGCCCGATACATCCGACTTCACACTTTTTGTCTGCGATCGATGACGGGCGCGTGTAAGATTGAATGTTGCACGCGGCCTCGACGCTCTGCACGTTGTCTGTTCCTAGTTGACCCTTAACGAATTATGTTATATACGTGCAATGATTTTCTTCTCTAATTTGCCGCCGACGTCGACCTCTTTTGCTCCCTATCCGACAGAAAAATTTGCTGAACGGTGTCAACAAAATAATAAACTACTAATATTAGCAATAAGAAGGACGACGACGCACGTTTCGTTATCGTGTCGTAGTACACAGGCGTGAGGACGTGATCACGGTGTTATTAAAAATAAAACACGGTGTAATTACATGCACTGCCAATTCTACCAGCCGAGAGCTAAAGATAATATAAATAAATCTCAATAGAACTTCTATTTTGTGAAAGAAAGTGAAGCACTCGGAACCTACTGATAAAATAATAATGATAGTTAAATAAAAAGAAAACATTCAAACACATTTGCAAAAAATACTTCTTACTGAAGAAAGGGTTAGTCACTAAATGCCTATCTGTATCGTAATATTGATTAGACATTGTTTTTTTAAAACACAAAGACACTATCCCACACGAACGAATCTTATTAACACTATTTACACTTATAAACACTATTTTTCTGATATCGCCTTCAAAACATCTTAAGCACATGTATAAAATTTACAAACAATGTTATTAATTAAGATTCATTCAATATGTGTGTAGTTGGGACCGCATAGCGCGGCTCGGCGAAGCGGCAAGTGTGAGCGCCGCACAAGCAGCTGGAAAGGGGGCGGCCAGAGCACTGGAACCGCTGGCGGCTGCGTTGCAGCACGAGTTGGCTGCGAAACTCACCGCAACCGACCATCTGCTGAAGGATAACATCGAAAAATTGACTAACAGCAAGGTAAAACAAGTAATCCTTAAGCGAGTAAGCTGCCATAATGTCATAGAATAAAACACATATCATTATCATTATCATCGGCCCCTGGATGTTCTCTACTGGACATAGACCTCCTCTAATAGGCGCCACTCCTTACGGTGCTAGACCCTACGAATCCAGCAGCTTCCCTCACATATAAAACACATACCTAGTCATCTAATTCTAAACTAGACAGAACTTGCACTATGGTGACATGACAACTGAATAACTTCATACATAAGTTTCTTAATACGAATATAGATAATTTTACACAAGATGCGGAACAAATATTTTTTTTTCCATGTCGCTTAATTATGACTTATAGATGGATTAATTATGACTTATGATAATTCTTTGATATACATATAATATAATAATGGTCATAGCATAATTATTATTTTAAACTCTGAACTGTTTTATGAAAGATAGTGTTTTTAACATATGACACTCTAGTCGCAAATGAGCGATATATTATACTAAAAACAATTTATTGATAAGTAAAGGGTAATAAGAAAACTTCCTGTATTAGTAAGCTTAAGTTACACATGGTTGGCGAAATTATTCGGAGGCTAGAAGAAGAAAGAGACAAAAGAAGGAAAATTCGTCAAATAACAAATATGCTTACGCCAATAATTACAAATGACACCAGTAATCATGATTGATGACTTAAAAAATCATAATCTTTTGATAAATGACCTTCGCATTTGCGTTTGTGAATATGAATATTCTTTTTTGTCCCTCTCCACTTTTTCATTCTCTGTTTTAATTATTACCATCTGTTTCCTTTACTTTTTTCTTTCATATTTCTTTTGTTGTTTTCATTAAATTACTTTTTAGTGTTTAATAAGATATCCAAACATTATAATCCGCAGAGCGTGATGGATCGGCTGAGCACGGCGATCGCCAAGTCGCTGTCGGAGCTGGTCCGCGAGGCCTTCCGCACGGCGCTCACCGACAACGTCATCCCCGTCATGGAGAAGGCGCACGCGCAGATCTTCAAGCAGATCAACCACGCCTTCCAGAACGGCACCAAGGAGTGTGAGTCGCAGTCGAGTCTACTCGGCCCCGAGAGTAACGATTTATACAAAAATTTTAGTTTCTTCCGATACATATTTTTATAAAAAATGTGAGCAGCACAACTCTAGTAACGAACAGGCGAAAAATGTGTCACATAAATATTGAAAGTCATTTAAGTCGCTTTCGGGCCACCGTTAATGTCACTACGCGGTAAATAAATAAGCATCGGCGCGCGTGTAATAACGGGCGGTGGTCGTGCGCCGCAGTCGCGGCCAACACGGAGGCGGCGGCGCGCGCGGCGGCGGAGCGCGGCGGCGCGGCGGGCGCGGCGGCGCTGCGCGCGGCGCTGGAGCGGCACGCCGACGCGCTGGCGCACGCGGCGCCGCTGCAGCCGCACCACTTCACCGCCGCGCTCAAAGACGTCGCGCACACGTACGCTCTTTTTTGTTCGACATGTCTGAGTTGATGGTTTGGTTGCTCGAAATGAATTCGAGCTACCTACATTTTTGTAGCGGCTTTTAAGTGTAGAAAAGTATCTACCGAATGCTAAAAGTAAACGTGACGTGACGACTATATCTCCCCGAAGAGGTAGACGGAGGAGGGTGATGCACTCTAATGTTTCGTTGAACGTTCCGTCATGAAATAGATGGTGGTAGCCCATTTTCATACACCGAGCATAAGTCCAAACTCCGAACTCCGAACTCCAACTAGGAATTTCGAGTTAGCAAAATCCAATAGTACTCGATCTAGGCATCGAACTCGGAACGTTTCGATCGCAGTCGCTTTTGCAACTACTCGATAAACGACTTTTTCTACCTATTTTTATGACTGATGACATACCTATTGTTTATGATTTTCTAGAAATGTTATTGTCAACCATACATTTCTTATCACCAATAGTTATCCAAAGATAAGCTAACAAATAAGAAAATTTCATGAAGTCATTCGTTGCGATATTCTGAACGACGCTCTCTTTCTAGTGATCTCAGTTATGCAATATTTAATGGTTCGTGATCCGGTTAAAACTATCTACAATCTCTTCGCACCGTCGATAGACGATTCGAATCAGTTAGGAATAAAAGAACGTAACGTATATAGATGCGTGCAAAGCATCAAAGCGTAATAGTAGATTAACGTATGTGTGCGTGCGGGCAGCGTGCTGGAGAAGGAGATGGCGTGGTGGCGCGAGCAGGCGCGCGCCGTGGCCACGCAGCTGTCGCGCGCGCACTCGCCCGCCGCGCCCGCCGCCTCCGTCGCCGAGCGGCAGGTACCTGTCGCTACTGGCACTGTTACAGTTCGATCGAACATTTTCAGTGTTCGAGAAGGTTCCCGAAACTTCCACCCGGCCGAAGCTACCGTTTGCCGTTTCCCTGGACTTGCATTGTTTTTGTTTATGTTCTGTTCTATACCACCTGCCGACCTTTATATTCGATCTAAATATTCAAAGATCTCAAAGAAGATATTAACAAATTAAGATAAACATTAAAACAGTAAAAGTATAAACAGGGTTTAACGTGAAGAGCGTATGTTTCGGTTTCGGAAATGTATAAAAGTATCTCAAGTTTTGGTAACGATGTCGGTGTCGACTGAAAATTAGGTTTCTGTCGGACACTAATTATTACTATGTTATAACAGATCATACTTACATTAAGACTGCTACAAAATCTCTTTAAACATTTGATACGTTTTTTCAGAAAACTCAGCGTAACTCTGCGAGAACTTGCGTTCACGAGTCGTTGCCCTTTCTATTAAAAGTATTAATAAAATTCATTATTACCACAACTTGTTATTATCCGTAGTCTTTCTAGTTGATATTCGATGATAGTAGTATTCGTAGTTTCGGATTTCTTAGACCTACGGGCATATGAATATTTCTGGTAGAATCTAAATTGTACAGTAAAGCTTTATATAAGTATGAAGTAGTTTAAAAGGATCCCCGCTGGATGCCCGTATTCATTACTATTACTGTCATCATCAGATCCAAGTGAGCCAGATCCAATCGCTCATAATGAGTGGTGACGTAAACGGGGCTTTCCAACTGGCGCTTTCGGCGTCAGACCTGGCGTTAGTGGTCGCCGCGTGCCGCGCCGCCGAGCCCACCAGGGTCTTCGGCCCACCGTGCCGCTTGAAGCAGCATGTACTGTTGTCACTGGTGCAACAACTAGCCGCTGATATGGGCAAGGATACACATTTAAAGCACAGGTCAGCTGTGGACATGGTGTTACTATTCTACATTACATTTCTCCGGCATTATAAATATGCTTGCCTATAAAAATTCCCAGGTACCTAGAAGAAGCGATAATGAACTTAGATACGACTAACCCAGTGACGAGAGAGCACCTGCCTATCGTCGTTCGGGAGTTGCAAAAGCAGATAGTGTCATTCCTCAGCGCCAATCCGGGCCATGCGCTAACGCGGCAGTTCCGAATGCTGCTCATGGCTACCGAATCACTGGTTAAGAACTCCGTGTGACGACACCGCCTGGTAAATCTAGCTCCCCAGTGGACTACAGCCCTAACTCCCAAATGAATGTGATATACTGATTTGTGAAGTGTTACTGACAGTTCTAGTACCATTAAATAGAACATTAGGCCTTTTAGTATGGCAACACTGTACTCAATTGCAAGATACTAGAATGGGCAGGTTTTTCGCTCTACCATCAGTTGCCACACTGTAAGGACTTCGACTTTGGTGCTAGTAACTGCGAAATGGGTCAGACATTTATTAGTGTTAAGCGCTTTGTGCCTGAGTGATAATTATTAGTTCTAAGCACTGACGGAACTAGGTAGATAGCTTGTAACTGATTGTTAGCATACATGACTCAACCTAGAGTACCAATAGCCTGAATCAGACCAGAAGTTAGACATTAAGAACTGAAAGAGAATTGATTGAATTTTCACTCTTACTGTGAGGTAATTTCAATATGTAGTAGCTAGCTAAAAATTTGATGTTAAATTATGATTTAAAACATTGTTAAATCATAAAAGTTTTCTTTGCAACTGAAAATAAAATATTAGGGTAAATTTTGGTAACTCCTATTTGTTATAACTTAATAACTGCCAGATATTGTGCCTAGACTCACTCTGTATATGTGTAGATGTTTAAAAAATAATAGAAGTTAAGAAAGACCATTATCATGTTAGAGTATATATAAAATGTCCACCTTAAAAATATGTTCACCTGTTGCCATGCTAAGGGCCATCATGCAGGGTATGATAATAGCCAGAAATAGGTTTTTTCATGACAGCCCATCCAATTGTCCGAGTATGGATTGCCAGAGGATACTACAAAATATAATAAATAATGCATACATTGAAGTTTCTTTGAACTTTGTTCTGAAGTAACTTTGCATATTAAAAGTCTTTGCATATTAAAGTCTTATTAATTAATGTAAGAAGTATATACCATTGTACAAAATACAATGTTATATGGATTTAGTGTCTGCAAATGGAAATCTCAAAAACGCTGACCGATTATTGTAAACTACAACCATTAACATTTTGTAGAACCTACATTAAAGTCATAAATATAATGTTCCATAAACCCAAAAGTTATTAAGACAGAGTAAGTACAATAGGTTTTTACATAATGAATATAGAATTCATATTAAATTTAATTTAACAAATAATTGTGACAGTCCAACACGACCAACGGGTGGATGTCTAGTCAGGAATATAATTAGAATAATTTAATTAATTACTTTGGTGACTAGGTGTCTATTTTAATGTATTTGTGTGAGGTGTTAAGCAATCATTATTTTGACCTGATAAGTGAATAAGTTTTTGTAATGTGACCAAAATGTATTTCTTCACTGTGCTCTTGTTTTATAGACCTGGGAATAACTTATTTCGTTATTATTTATTGTAAGATTGAATCTCCTGCAGTTGCCTTTTGCAACAGACTAATGAAAAAAATATTTTCATTGTCATTGGCAAATTAAGGTTTGTTCTCATTATTCACCACCCACCTTTGCCTAAAATATTTATACAATAATAAAACTGAGAAGTCAAACCTCCCATAGTCTTTTGGAACTCTATAAAAATAGAAGGGTCAAGAATAATGAAAATAAATATCTATTGGCAACTTAAATCAATGTTTGTATACTGTAAAGTTATCAATGTGTATTATAGGAGTTTGGTTTGATGATTATAATGTTTGACAGCAACTGCTATCATACATTTCTAACAAAAGGATTACTAAACTGAGACCAGACATCTTGGGCGGCGAATGGTTAAGGTGCATAGACTGTTTTAACAAGGATGTGTAACTCATATTGTATGGTGCTGTTTTCCTTTCATTATATATATTAGTTATATTTGATTTTTTTTTTATATATCACAATTGAAATGTTCAATATTAAACAGTTATACTCTACATAAAAACTGATTTTGTTAACAAACCGATACTAAAATGGTTACTGATGTAAACAAACAAGAACCAAGTAATTCCTTTTTATTAATTGGTGTAACTAAATACTAGTTCTGTTTTCTATCTATTCCACAGCTTATTAATTCACAATACTTTATTATTATTGTATGTTATTGCCCTTGAGTAACAGGCTTTTGAAGTTTCGTAAGGATATATCACAATGTATGTCTTATATGGTTGTCATTGACAGTTTGATAAAACTATGATACAGTATGAACACCACATTTTACTATTCTGAGAACATTTAAACACTATGATGATGTGTGCTCTGCTCGCAGACACCAATATGTGACAACCCTGGTACATTTATGGCAGCTATAAGGTTACTTTGCTATATATAATCCTGCTGATGTTGGATAGATGTACATACATGTGGGAATTTCTCTCTCGAAAACATACATTATTCATACTCATATTTATAGAGTAAAATCTAGTTTAGACAAGCCTCTGTTTATGATGAAGTTCATTTCTGAATATATGCGTCCTCCGCCAATCTTTTATTAGCTTAAAAATTAATATTTTATTAGTCTTATCCTATTGATACATTTCGAAGTATAATATTTATGCCGAAGTGATTCTGTTGGTTTCAAGTGACTGTCACATGAGTTATTAGAGTAGGGGAGCCAGCCTAAAAATGTGTCCATCGAAGAGAAAGAGAAAGCAAATGAGGCTGGCTACCTATCTGTCTCTTTCTACTCGCGCACGCACAGGTACGCTAGCGTGAGTTCATTAATTGGAAAACAAGCTGTTCTTTTGCTGCACATGCGTCAGTAGTGAGATAGAGAGAGATAGTTGCCAATTACAGGCAGCCGTATGTCTTCCCTATTCTGTAATACCTCTATGGACTGTCACCATATATATGTCATTTAGATAATTCGTCAGATGGACATGCCCCCCTAAATGGCCTTAATCGGTTTGGTTTAGAAAAATAATGTATTATTGACTAGTAATTAAATGTGAAGTATGAGAGTGACAGACCTGGCTAACTATTAATATTATGCATTAATGTATATTGAATGTTAACCTATAAATTAGCATATGTACCAATAAATCTGTACAAACCTCTATAGGAACCTCATTGAATACTGGCTTATTGTTAGTATAGCAGTTTTGTATATAAAAAAATAAATTTTTACATCAATTCCATAGTGTTGCTAGGTTTGAAATTTGTAATTTAAAAAGAAGTTTATTATTTATGGTCGTTCAATAGCAATTTTGTTGATTTCATTTATTATTACCTTCTCAATCTTGCTTTAGATGTATACCTAAGATTGTATTGTACTCTAAATAAATTATTTTTGTTAT